>JABXJD010000198.1:1022500-1075000 GCA_013375575.1 Percina caprodes
CTCCCGGGCCTTTATTCCCATTTGTACAATCCATTGTGTTGAGACTACAAAGACACACACAAGACACAGAAGTCTTGGAGAGAGATCAGGGAGGCAGTGTGATGCATTCACAAAGACTTATTCATTTTTATGACAGGTGTCATGTCAGTGTCATGCACACCCCTTCAAATGACGCATTTTAAATATATCCATTTCTTAATTATAATTTAACATTACAATTAAACATGTAATCATCTCAGTGGTACCACTGCAGACTCCATAATCTTTAGCGCTTTCCTTCCTGCAACCTGTCCACTCTAATCACCATCTTCTTCAATCTCTCTTTCTCTTCGCTTCACATCCTTCCTTCTCTCCCTTTCAAATGTATTCTCAGACACAAGCAATTGACCTCTATTAGTGCATTCCAAGTGTCTTGTTTTGCCATGTCGACGGCTGTAAGTTTAAATTATCCAACGTGCAAAGGTCAAATGATGTGGACTATGCTTGGAGTGCTGCCTCAGCCAGTGGACACTTTTAAAGGTCAAAGGCCCTAAATTCATTTTTTAATTTAACTCCTCCAACCATTTAACAATAACTATGGGCTGTGGGTCTGTGTGTGCAAACACTACAAAGAGCCTGTGCTATAAGCTACATCCACAAATAACACCCATTTCTGGCTTGGTAAACCCTGTATTGTTCCCTTTGTGTTGAGACTGAAACAGAAGTATTGATTCAACTAAATATTTACATTACATTTTTCACTTTGTTGTGTCGCTACATTCGATTAAATTATCTCGTCTCGCATTGCCAGACCTTCCTCCACAGCCCTTCAGAGGAAGGTCTAGGTAGTCCACACAGCATTCTGGGATGAGGAAAAAAAAAGTGCTCTGGTTTATTGACATTTCTTTAAACCAGAATTATCTTTGGTGCACAGAGCCACAGTGCCGCTGCAAAATAGTGTTGGGAAGGAAGTAGGGGTGGGGAGAAAATCGACACAGCATAGTATTTGAAATGTATCTTTTTAGATAAAACAGATGTTGACAAAGTTGCCTTTTGGAGACATCATTTGAAAGTGGGAAAATTTGAAGTTGGAAAGACGGTTATAAATTGCAATATTAGAGAAATAAGCCCTTTGTGTACGTAAAAAGAGAGTACGTTAGAGTTAATCATAGTACAGAGACAGCACTTGTGAAAATTACTAATGACCTCCTAATTGCATCAGACAAAGGACTTATCTCTGTACTGGTGTTATTAGATCTTAGTGCTGCATTTGATACCATTGACCACCATGTCTTATTACAGTGACTGGATCATTTAATTGGCATTAAAGGAACTGCTCTAAGCTGGTTTAAGTCTTATTTATCAGATCGATCTCAGTTTGTTCATGTTAACGATGAATCCTCTGTGCACGCCAGAGTTAGTCATGGAGTCCCACAAGGATCTGTGCTCGGTCCAATCCTGTTCACTTTATATATGCTTCCTTTAGGCAATATTATCAGGAAGCACTCCATAAACATTCATTGTTATGCAGATGATACTCAATTATATCTATCGATCAAGCCGGATGAAACTAATCAGTTAGCTAAACTTCAAATGTGCCTTCAGGATATTAAAACCTGGATGAGCTGTAATTTTCTAATGTTGAACTCAGATAAAACTGAAGTTATTGTTCTGGAACCCAAGCACCTCCGTGACGCATTATCCAAAGAGATAGTTACTCTGGATGGCATCACCCTGGCCTCCAGCACCACTGTGAGGAATCTTGGAGTTATCTTTGATCAGGATTTGTCCTTTAATTCCCACATAAAGCAAATTTCAAGGATCGCCTTTTTTCACCTGCGTAATATTGCTAAAATCAGGAATATCCTGTCTAAAAATGATGCAGAAAAACTAGTCCATGCATTTGTTACTTCTAGGCTAGATTACTGCAATTCTTTACTATCAGGATGCTCGAAAAGTCCATAAAAGTCTTCAGCTGGTCCAGAATGCTGCAGCACGTGTTCTGACAGGAACCAGGAAAAGAGATCACATCTCTCCTGTTTTAGCTTCTCTGCATTGGCTTCCTGTAAAATCTAGAATAGAATTTAAAATCCTTCTTCTCACCTACAAAGCGCTTCATGGTCAGGCACCATCTTATCTTAAAGAGCTCATAGTACCTTACAACCCTGCAAGAGCACTGCGCTCCCAGAATGCAGGGTTACTGGTGGTTCCTAGAGTCTCTAAAAGTAGAACGGGAGCCAGAGCGTTCAGCTATCAGGCTCCTCTCCTGTGGAACCAGGTTCCAGTTTGGGTTCAGGAGGCAGACACAGTCTGCACACACACATTTAAGAGTAGACTTAAGACTTTCCTCTTTGATCAAGCTTATAGTTAGAGCATAGAATTGAATATTGTCCGCCTAACCCGGCCTACCTGCTTCTCGTCATAGTTGTCAGATCTATCTATCATATAATCAATAATATAATAAAACTAGAGGGAGGCAGGGAATACAGCCCGATCCGGTTGGGGAGAGTTCTAGCCCGATCCGGCAGCTCTCTTTACCCTGTCTCTCCTAGTTAGTCATGCTCTCCTAGTTAGTTATGCTCGCCCAGTTATGCTGTAACAGTTTTAGACTGCTGGGGGACTTCCTTTGACACACTGAGCTCCTCTCTCCTCTATCTTTTTATCTTTCTATCTTTCCATTTGTGTGCATCTATGTCCCAGAAATGCTTGTTACTAACCTAGCTCTGGGGAGTCATTCCCCGGAGTCCTTATGTTCTTTTCCCCCCAGCATGTTCCCTCGGATCAGGGAGGCTCCATCATCATGGTAGCAGCTGTAGCCATGGTCCCGCTACACGTCCTGTGATGCCGTGTTCATCCTGCTACGTCCTGCTGTGCCTTGTAATGCCGCACAATTCCCTGCTAAGCCATGAACTACTACAAAGAACTACTACAAACTGTTATCTTTTCTGTGGCTGTTATTGCCACTCTTCATTCTAACCCCAACCGGTCGTCAGACACCGCCTACCAAGAGCCTGGGTCTGTCTGAGGTTTCTTCCTAAAAGGAAGTTTTTCCTCGCCACTGTCGCACTGTTGCTTGCTCTGGAGGGAACTACTAGAACTGTTGGGTCCTTGTAAATTCTGGAGTGTAGTCTAGACCTACTCTATCTGGTCTAGACCTACTCTATCTGTAAAGTGTCTTGAGATAACTCTTGTTATGAATTGATACTATAAATAAAATTGAATTGAATTGAAAAAAACGTTTTGAAAAAGTAATGAAAAATTTGTTCAGTAAATGTACTTTACTGTACTGTATATTGTTAATTTGGCCCAATTTTAATATGTGTTGGTGACAACAAGTTAGGAGAAAAAATCAAGCTTAACCTGCACAGTGTCAGGTTACTTAACCCCTTACCTACACCCCCAGCACCAAGCTAAAAGTGTTGGAAAAGAAACTGACATAACCTCCATTTGAGGGTGGCAGTAGCTCAGTTTGTAGGGAGTTGGGCTGGGAACCGGAGGGTCGCTGGTCCTCGTTTGGACCAAAAAGTATGGTGGTGGACTGGTAGCTGGAGAGGTGCCAGTTCACCTCCTGGGCACTGCCAAGGTGCTCTTGAGCAAGGCACCAAACCCCCAACTGCTCGGGGTACCTTTCCATGGGCAGCCCCCTCACTCTGACATCTCGCCATTAGTGCATGTATAGGTACTGAGCATGTGTGTGTTATTCAGGCCTGTGTGTAATGTGTGTAATTTCCATTCCAGACCTGCCTCCACAGCATTGGCTCCACAAAACAGGTTTGTGGATCTGAGTGTTGCGATTTCAGTTTCATATTGCAAATCATTACAGCCCTAACATACACACACACTTTGTACTGGCTCTCGAGTCACACCAAGTATAAATCCTCAGCGTAAGCCACCAACCTAGGCCCTGCGTAGAGCCTATTTCTACAACCATAACCAAGTATTCCCTGTGTCAAACAATCTGCTTGAGCATTAGTGAACATAAAAAAACTAAATGAAGCCTGATATAAAAGGAACATTGAAGCCAATTCAACAAAGCCCACTTGCTCTCTTTCAGCTGCGATCGTGACTCCACTTTCGGCCAGTAACCACAACCACCCACTGTCAGCTTCCTGGGAGCTGCCCAGCATGATCAGAGGGTGCTACGGCTGGCTAGCAGCTCTAGTGCTCAGGAGTGCTTAAGGTAATTTCTTATCGAGTGTTCTGACTCAACAGTATCAAAACCAATGGAATAGCTTGTTCCCAGTTCTGATTCTGTAAACAAAAGTGCTTTACAAAAGTCAAAAGTTTTACTGCAGTAAAACTATATTGGTACCTGAACGCTAAACATTGCATAGACTAGCATGATAACTATGAAAGATAAAAAGGAGTGAGCTAAGGAAAATAAATCACTTTGGTATTGGTTTTTGACAACCCACATTTATTGTGGTTAGTCAGGGTGTGAAAGGTACTGATTGCTGACATCTGCAGTAGAGAAGCTAACATTGATGCTGCAGATTCTGTCAAAAATGACCAATGATAGACAGACATACATGGAATTTAGAGAAATAAACGATAGAAAATAGACTGTGAGGGAGGAAAGAGGAGGTAGAAAGATGGGTTTCCATGACAGGGTGAAAGCAGGAGAAAAACTGAGGAAAATGAAGAGAGACAGTTGGGGAGCATTGTTGGTCTGTGTTGGAGGTAAGTGATGGGAGAGGAGGGATACTGAAAGAAGAGGAGATAAAAAAAGAGGGTGGCAGTGAGGCAGGAGATTATTTGAAGAAGTTGATTAAACAGTTAATAGAGTTGACGGCCCACTTTTTTAACAGCTCTGGCTCCCTATTCAATATTTTCATTGACGTTTCATTAAATGATTATATAAAGAGCTTGAAGCTTGGAACCCTAACCTAACGCTAACCCTAACTCTTGGAACCAAGCCAACCAGCTACAAGGGAAATTGTTACCATAGAACATTTGATTGATTGTACATTAGCAATCATGGACTTCAGTGGTAGCAGCTTGCTATAGCTGTCCGTGAGCTCGGGAAATATTTCCATGGTAACAGCGAACTCAACCTATCAAAAACCATCACTGTTAAGCTTAGGATTGTGGGAGTATTCGTGACATCATGAATAAAAAATGCTTTTCTTAAAACAAGGTTGATTTCATATATATATATATATATATATATATATATATATATATATATATATATATATATATATATATATATATATATATACACACACAGAATCATAAACCTTTGTTTTTACAATTTTGTAGCTTGTGGTGAGTATACCATGGGTGGTTTAGACATTATGGCTGATAATCAAAATCCTTATGGAGAAAATGAATGGGATTTTCACTTCTGGACCACACACTGTTGAGCTCTATAGTACAGGTCAGCAAAGGTCTACCACCTAAAAATACAATACTGTAAGTAATCAGTAACCCAGATTGTATTTTCAGAGTCATGCAGAGAGAAATAGCAGAGAAAGAAACTCACTCGCTGGACTGATTGACTGTCCAATGACACAGCCAATAAACAAGTGCCAACTAATTATTTCAGCCTGGCATGAATATTTACTAATTATTGTGACCACAAAGCACTCCTACATCCATCCGCTGAATGGAACAGCAGCTGTACAAAGCTTGGTCCTAGCTGTTTCTGAAGGGCCATTTGTTAACTTCGGGGTCATGTATTGTCCCTAACGTTTTTTTGGGCCTTTTGTGTTCCATTTTCTCCATCTTGGTTTCCAAGGTAAACACGCCGATAGAATGGAGGCTTGTGAATTTCTACTTTTCTTAACTACGGTTTTAAAAGACTTAAACTGTCATTAGTTTATGATTCTCTTATGCCCAACTCTGAAAACATTAAATTCAACAATAATTAAACTGACTTTCAAGCCAATACTTTCAACTTAAAAGTCAATCTAAATTTGCAATTAATTTAATTAAGTCATTTGATTAATTCATGGCTTAATGTGGCCGTGACCAAGAATCATTTATGCAATATAATATGATATCTGCCAGTACTAATCTCATTATATACTTACCTGAATAAAAAAAAACCCTCATGAGTAACAAACGGGGGAAATACTCAATGGGGAGGACATTCTGCTAGTCTGCTCCTCCACATGAGGCTAATTAGCTGATGTACATATTCATTTGGCAAACACAGGTGTAGCTTGTGACATCAATATTTGATGCATTTAATTGTGTGCCAGCTTCAGTATTTGGTATAGTATATGCTGGCTTACTTACATGATTACTGGCACTATATGAAACATCCTTAATGATATTAGCTTCACATCTGAGTTTCAGTTTGATTGATTTTTAATCTTACAGTTGGTTGGTCGGCCAGTTATTGGAGAGATTAGAATTAGAGTTTTGTTTCTTTTTGTTGGTTAGTTGGGTGGATTTCTTTTTGGGTTGGTTGGTGGGATAAGGCTTACTGTTTTTTTTTCGATTTGTTTTTTTGGTGGGATTAGGGTTACAGTTTTTTTGGATGCCTGTATGTATTGATATGATAGATAATCAAACAGAAAGAAAGATAATCATCCATCATAACCTTTATTGAAAATATCTTGGAAATCATTGAAGTTGCCCTCATTTACAATGAAGCCGAGATGTAAGAGGAATAAAACATGAAACAAGTAAATAATACTCAATGAAAACAATCACACACAGAAGTGAAGTGATGTGGATTTACAATCTTAAAATGTGCAAATGCTATACGTGGTGGTGACAGTCCAACGAGAGTTTTATGGATAAAAAGACGTGCCTTTGTGCCAGAGAGTCCTAACCAACTGTGTCATACAGAGTACAGTGGTGGGTGTCATAGTGATCTCCGAGTGGAAGCAGTGGCATGTCTATAAATTATGTCACTGTAATCTAGGACTGACAAAATTAGTGCCTAAAAGTTTCTATGCTCCACATTTCTGAACAAATTCACAGAAAACTGCAAGTCCGGTGCAAATCTTTTAAATAAGGGCTGAACAACTTTTTGATGCTGCCTTTCTTTAATTGTTAATTTCTTATACTACACTGTGACTTTTATTTTCGTATTTTATCTGTTTTTAATTTTTAAATTGTTTTAACTGCTCTTTAATGTTTTATGTAAAGCACTTTGAATTGCCCTGTTGCTGAAATGTGCTATACAAATAAAGTTGCCTTGCCTCGCCTAATAAATAATAAAGATGTACTGCATGTAAAACAGACAGATAAGAAAATTTAAAAATTTAAACAAAAAAGAAGTAATGCAGCATCAGAGCAACACAACAATAACAAAGAGATTAAAACATAATATAGTACTTTCAGCACAGGAATAATGAGAAACAGTTTTTAGTTATCACTGCAGAAATCAAGAGACAAGGGCAGGGAGAGAATGAGAGAAAATGTCCTATCCAAAAAGACATGATATAAAGATAAAGGTTAAGATCAGATGTAGACAGAGCTGACAGGCCATCCTGTGCTCCCACTAATAATGGATGACAGATATAGACATATCTAAATATATGTTTAAAAATCAGAAGAAAGGGAGCAGACAAACTTAACGCTTTTATACTGAGTGGCAAGTGCAAAGTTTGAAACATTTCTTTGGGGGAACAATGTTGACTTGGTTTGTGTGTGTGCAGCCAGGTAATCACATATAGGAAAACTACAGTACAGCCAGATATTTTATCTAAGAGGAGAAGTATCGCTTTGTGACCTGCGCGTAGAAAAAACGCATCCAGTATGAATGGCCAGGTGCACGATCAGGCACGTATCTACGCGACACATAAGCTCCCGGTGTGTTCCAGCTGTAAGAGCGTGAAATTCTGCATAAGGAGGCAGGTTAGGGGTGCTGGATGGGTCAAAAAAACAAGACTTTCTCTCACTCACTGACTTTATGGTAACATTAACAATATCTTTTTTGCAACTATAATGTCAATTCAAATGAGAATTAAATGATTAAAAAACCGCATTCATGCTCTGCCACATTTTGTATTCATCAACTTGTAACCTCTTTCAATAGAGTTCACCACATTATAAAGACATAAAAGCCGAGCAAGGGCAAACTGTAAGGTAGCTATTTTTGTTTTTGTATAATTCCCTCTGAAGTGCCAAGGAGGACAGAGAACAAGATTGTTAACAGATAAATGCATTTGTATTCCATATTCCACCTGTTTTGCATGTGTCAGTTTGTCCTCCTGCTTCTGCTGTTGTAGAAGCAGCAAAGGTGGAGGAAAAAAATGTATTATGAAAATGTATCAAACACCATTTTATAGTTTTCATCTTGTTTTGAAATGGACACAGCAACCACAGGTTGTCGTCCAAGTGGGAGAACAAGATGAAACACTTCAAAAGAACTCAAAATTATGCTGACAGATAGGAAAGCCCTGACATATTATCACTTCAGAAGTTATCATGGCGAGGGTGTAAAAAAAAAACACACCCAGCGGATACAAAACAACATTATCACTGATTTCAAACTGAACTGGTACAGAGAGGACAACTAGCAGCGTGTGAGAGACAGACAGTGATGGTATGTGAAAAAGGACGAAAACAGACAGCGAGTGAGAGCAAGGTGGCGAGAGAGAGAGAGAGAGAGAGAGAGAGAGAGAGAGAGAGAGAGAGAGAGAGAGAGAGAGAGAGAGAGAGAGAGAAAGAACCAGTAATCAGCAACACTTTCATGGGTCCATTGACCATTGTTGCCAAGCAACTGTCTGACCCTGATGGGCATATGATGGCACTGTGTGAACACACACACACACACACACACACACACACACACACACACCTCCAATGAGGAAACTTTTTTTTTTAAACTAATAAGCAGGGAGAGAAACAAAAAAAAGATACAATGTGTTGCGACAACTTTGATCCAAAATGACACATGCCATTTGTCTCCTCTCTGCCATCAATATCAATCTAGGTATCCTGTATAATCCTTCCAATCGCTTCAACAATAACAAGCGGCACCAAATTATTTTGTGAAACTGGGAGGACAGAGCACTACTTTCAGTCGAATAATGTGCATTATAAGCATGAAAATAAACAGACTGCTCAAAACATACAAAAACTATTTTATTTCAACCAAAATTAAACCACATTATGAAACATGGAGCATAGTCATATTGTTTCTCTGTGTAAAGCTGAAGTTGCTTTTATTAGAAGGATGGTAATGTTATTTGGCCACTAAATGGATTGCCATCTAATCTTTGCACATTCATTCATGGTCATGAATTGGAATAATTGGTTATCCTTGACTTTTTACACAATCTTTAATCTGATTTTATGACCAAATATCTACAAAACTACTGACAATCCCATCAGCCTGGCTGTACTTTGTGTTTAGTGTTAATGTGGTTCACTGGTCTTTCTCTTCCTCTCCTTCACTCTCTTTTGTTGTAGCTCTGAATGTTTTTCCTCCTTGTTACCTCTTGTTGTGTCTGAACAAATCTGCAGAGCTGCAGGAAGCAGCCTTCCTGTGGCTATCACAGTGAGAATAATTACCACATTTTTGGGCAAGAGATTTGCCTGTGGCCAGGTAGTAGTTAATCTCTTCTGTAACTTCCGATGGACATAACAGTGTGGTAGAGTATTTATCAGTAATTAAAAGACGAGAATGCTCTCTACATTGCAGTTCCATCCCAAGACTTTTTGCAGAGCCAGGGTTGCTGCGTCCGGAACTAAGACGCTTAGGATTAGGTTTTTCTGGCCTATCCCAAAATGTCCATGGTAGAGTAAGGTCCGCCAATGGGAGACTAGTCCAGTAGAAACCCTACTATACAGGGCAAAGGGGTTGAACATTTATTCATGACCATGGGCTGCTTATATTTTGAACATTTTAATCTATTTGTGCACTCCATGTTTGTAATGTCTTTGCTTTTACTAAAGTTTATTTTACCTGTGACCTTACCTTGTGGCACACCATAAAATAGTAGGTTAGTGTCAGTTGAGGTTGAATACAATTCATGTTGTTTGTAGAATTTTTTTTTTTTCATTAGCACTTACAAACGGTTGGACATGAAGCACCGCACGCTCATCAGGGTCATACACCTTTTTCACAGCAGACATTATGACTTGTCATAGAAGAAATGTGTCCGGTATTTCAAGTGTACCGGTAAACCACGACAGTGTGACTGAAAACTGAAGTAGTTGGAATGGAAATCAGCCAACATTCATTGCATAATTTACACCTGTGCCTTTCCTACTACCTTCTGTGAATAAAGGCCTACAATTATAGCCTGCCAACGGCGGGGCTCAATTCGAGGGGCGGAATAAACGGTTGTCTTTCAAATTCCCTCTGCTCATAATAGGAAAGCACTTGAACCAACCAGAGCAACGCTAGTTGATAGATTAAACCTTTACCGTATCCAGTTGGCAAAACTACAAACACATCTTCCTTTTTTAAGAATGACCTCCAAGTCTTCCAGAGTCACCAATTCAAAAGGCCGCTGTTTGGCAGCAGCAGCCATCTTCTTTGTTTTCAAGTAGCATGGAAGTCACGCGGACCTGTCGCAGCTCTGCCGTCCTTATGTTAAGACCGCCTACCGACTCTATACAGAATGTGATTGGCCTGATCAAAATCAGCTTGCAAGCCAACGGAGATTTGCTAGACTGACCCTAGCTGCAAAATACATTTGCTTCTGCTAGGATGCGTCTAGATTTCTAGGCTACTACAGTTAACCAGGGGCAAACTGATGATCAATACACAGATAAATGTGCCAAAAGTAGGGTATGTATGGAAAGCCCAGTATTCATTTTAAATGATTTTTTTGACCTGTCACTAGGCCCTGCAGTAGGTATCAGGCTGTGCCAACATAAATCTACTGGGCCACATGACAAATGACACAGTTCTCTAATTCAGTAAATCAAGCCCGGCCTCTTACAAATGGTTACTAGTTTTGTCAGAAAACCTTTGCCATCATTGTCTGATGTAGTGCACCTTGAAAGCATAATTAGGTGGTAGGAGGTTTTAAAAAATGCCCTTAGCCATTGATTGAAAAACCTTCAAGAAAGACATTGAATTAACGTCTACATTTGTCCAATATAATGCACCAAAGTATGCAAGGTACATCACAGCCATTCTTAATGCCTGAAGGAGGATTTGTCCTTTACGAATACTCCAGCATGATATTATACTGGTATATACAGTATGGTATCTCACTTTGTAGTGTAAAGACTCCAAGCCTCACCCAAGAAAACTCTGATGACAGCATAAGCGGATATAACATGACAATAATCCTCCAGATCCACAGAAGACATTATACCAACTTTTCACAGGCTGAGTAGTACCGTCTCATGATTAAAAAAAAAACTACTCAATATGAGGTTCCTTAAATATCCTTAAATGCTTTTCTCTGTTTATTCCTGCTCCGGTAATTGCCAATCAACTCAAGTGTTCAGGAACTAGCAATAAACTGAATGTCATATAAATGAAGGTTCCAGCAAGCAATGTGATGTTTATCAAATTTTAGCTGACAGAAATACAACTTTAAAAACACATTACTGGATGATAACTAGACATCTGCACGGTGTACATGTTACAGATACCTATTTCTCTGTATACCTTTTTACCATTTCATTAAATCATTTCCTAGCTCAAGCTAGCTCATGGGAAATGGATTTGTGATATCATCTTTCTACAATATCATTTTCCTTGGTTGCTTTCTGTGGTTGCTTTTCATCTGCGATGGCTGTCCAAACCGTCATTACTGAAAATGCCTTAGGTTTTTCTCTGGGAGATTAATTAGAAACTGTCACAGTGTTGGAAGGCCATTTGATTTGTGCAGCCATGTAGGGGAAACAAGAGAGGAAAGTAAACGAAAAAAAATAAAGATGAAGAATAGAGAAACGATAAGATCAATTAACCTGTCAGTGAGCAGAAGAGGAAAAGAAGTTTTCGTGTTGGACAACCTGGTGATTCTGTGGCTGCCAAGAAACCTGCTGAGCTGGAGAACTGAAAAGGCTGGGAGAGGTTCCACGTAGATTTCTTCAATTAATTAAGTGCTGCGGTTCCCATTCCTTCCAACCTTCTCAAGACTGACACAGGAATAGGAGTACAAGTACAGGGAAAGTTCCCTCTCTTGGTCTTTAAATCTGTGTGTGAGAGCCTGAGAGAGAAAAAACAAAATAAAGAAACGGAAGACAGCTATAAATAATATAGAAGGAGAGATGCACATTGGTGAAAAACTAAGCCCAGGCAGTCGCAGAGAGTTTAAAATCTTTACCCTGTCGGTCTCACTCCACATAAAACATCCGTTCCCCTATCACTTTCATCAAACCTCCCTCTGCCTCGTCCTTTGAGGTTTGAGAGAAGGTGACGCAGCGATAATGTTCTTCGTCAAAAGGCAATGAACTGGTGTAAAACACACCGGCAGGAAACAGCAGCATACAGATGAGAGGAGCACACTTCTGGCCAGAAGGGCTGTTTGTTTGAATATCAGATCAGCTGAAACATCCAGAGCTCTTTGATAACTACACCCAAGAATAGAATTGTACCTTTTGACGCTGGAGCTGTACTCTTTGCAGACATCATATGGTAAATCTTCAAAAGCATTATCATGTACCTTAAAGGTGCCCTGCCACACGTATGTCATTACTTTATGGTAATGTCTGTAGTTCTATCATGGACTCCGTGACATTTTTTGTGGAAAAAATGCCTTGGTTACCTTGTGTCATGCCATTCTAGTGTGGTATAGAAAGCCTGCAGGAAGACTCAGCTAAATATTTGCCAGTTCTCATTAATATTCAATGATCTAAGCTGCTTGACTCTGATTGGCTGACAGCTAGCCGATAAGAGCCTGGCTATCAGTATCCTTTACCCAGCGCTGGGCTAGCTCATGAAAAGTAATGAGCTCAGGCGACATGACATCATACTAACCAGCTGTTGTAATTGAACTGATTTCTCCTCTTATTTCTTTTCTTGGCTAGTGCTTTAGTGTTTCTGAAGCCCTGTCATGTTTTATATAATGGTCAATAATGACCTGTAACAGCAAACAAGACAGTGAAAAGAACGCTATTTTTACGTCGTTTTTATTAGCGCTGTTGCTCAGGTCCGATTTTTCCCGCAATGTGACAAAATGATTTGCGGCAGGTAGACGGTGCTACAGAGCACACATTCTGATGGGTCACAGATTTCGGCTGAACACCGGAAAAGCCTGGGTTTGCATATCCAAGGCTAGGCCTAATTGTATTCTAATGGTTATTTTAGAAGTTATCTGTTGTAGTTATGGCTGATACTGGGGCAGGGCTGTCACAGAATGGAACGCAATTAAACTAAGAACAACAAATTAAAGCTAAAAGGGAAAGAGAAAGACAACGCACGAAAGCGCAAATCAACTTTGGTCAGGCTTTCAACAGATAGGATTGTAAATTTCCCAAAATTAGACCTCAAGTATGTAATATGTCTATTTAATTCATAAAATACTTTTACAATGCGCAATATGGTTGTACGTCAGTAGCCAACATTAAATCACGCCCCCCATCCATTTAGCACGGCTGTTTTAGTCCTGTGTTTGTGCCGGCCTACTTTTTTCTTTACCCTCGTCCCCATGTACTTGTGTAAAGCGTCCTTGGGTTTCATGAAATGCGCTATATTAATTGAAGTTATTATAACGTTGGTTGCTACAACAAACTCTTAATGCTTTGGCTAGTGACAGTGATACCCGGTTTAGCTCATGATACATCCAACACAGTAGTGTTAGTAGGCTAACACTACTGTATGTAACTGTAAAATAATAATTTTCTGTCTGAGGAAATATTTACTGAGACTACATAACCTCTAATGCTAACTCAGTAATATACAGCGGGCAATACAGCACCGTAAAGAAAAGACCTTTACGACAGCAGGTGTGGTAAAAACACTACCGCTTTTGTCCAAAGTGAAGTCACTAGAATCAACACAAACAGAAAGTTACATATAACCACTTTAAGCAATCAAAATGTATCTTTACAGTCAAATTAAAACGTCTTGTTGACAGATTAAAGTATTTATATATATCCTTGCCATTTTTTGACTATCAAAAGATAGAGGATTTTTACAGAGGATTGACAGAGAGCGTCTTCACATGTTGCAACAACAATCACCTGAAGCTCAACCAATGAGACCAATGAGCGTATATTGGACTACCAGAGGAACAGGATACAGACACAACATATTAGCCTTGACAGTAGACACTGCTTCAAATATGGATGTTGCTACAAATTGAAAAACCTGGATGCATCACACACATCTTCAACCCCGCAGCACAGAATATCTATAAAATCACCACAGTTCCAAGGTGGGCATCCCAGATTAGGGTCACCAATTCAGTATCTGACCAAATGCGACATATGGTCACACTCTCTTCTTCTGTTCCTGATTTATGGCGTGGAATAATGGCGAGAAAAGCAGTTTTTTGCAGAACATTATGATATCACAGTGAAGTTGAATTCACTTGGCCAGTTGAATTTTGTGAGGACCAAAATATAATATGTTCATCCTAGAGTCCAAGTAGATGTGTGTGCCAAATCTACAGAAATTGGACCTTTGTTTCAAGAGAAATTGCAACACTACTAGAGTGAAAAAGTTAAGCTTTCGGTCTCACAAGAGCCTATCGTGTGCCTTCGGTGTCATAAAGTACTCCTGCTGTGCCTCCAGTGTAAGTGTGTGAAGAACAGAAATTGAGCTGCTTATTTGTAAAGTGTCTGATTGTAGTAGACATCCACTCTAAGTTCTAACAAGGTTCCCACTGTGGTTCTGATGTGAAATCCCATGACGCTTTACATCCAATAAGTGGTAGCTAATACACAGTAAACCACAGTTTCTTCTTTCTTGTTAACAAGGTTTCTCATCACAGAAAATCCCTCAAGGAGTAAACAGTCTGAGAAAACAAGCCAAAACATGGCTGGAGCCAGTTATGAGATAAATGAGGTCCTGGACCTCAGTAATTATTTCCCCCAAAAAATCATCTGAATGGAGTGAAATCGCTTGAAACGGATAGCTTTCAAAGAACAGGTGAACAGGTCAGAGCAGCCACACAGCCTGTGTGAGCAGCGCCCTGCAGCTATTTTCCCTGTGTTGTGCGTGGTTCCCAGCAAAAATGACGTTCAGACTGTTAATATTGCCATCATACAGTGGTGTGAAAAAGTGTTTGCCCCCTTCCTCATTTCCTGTTCCTTTGCATGTTTGTCACACTTAAGTGTTTCGGAACATCAAACCAATTTAAACAATAGTCAAGGACAACACAAGTAAACACAAAATGCAATTTGTAAATGAAGGTGTTTATTATTAAAGCCCTGTGTGAAAAAGTGATTGCCCCCCTTGTTAAAACATACTATAACTGTGGTTGTCCACACCTGAGTTCAATTTCTCTAGCCACACCCAGGCCTGATTATTGCCACACCTGTTTACAATCAAGGTATCACTTAAATAGGAGCTGCTTGACACAGTAAGGTCCACCAGAAGATCCTTAAAAGCTACACATCATGCCGAGACCCAAAGAAATTCAGGAACAATTGAGAAAGAAAGTAATTGAGATCTATCAGTCTGGAAAGGGTTATAAAGCCATTTCCAAAGCTTTGGGAATTCAGCGAACCACAGTGAGAGCCATTATCCACAAATGGCGAAGACATGGAACAGTGGTGAACCTTCCCAGGAGTGGCCGGCCGCCCAAAATTACCCCAAGAGCGCAGCGACGACTCATCCAAGAGGTCACAAAAGACCCCACAACAACGTCCAAAGAACTGCAGGCCTCACTTGCCTCAGTTAAGGTCAGCGTTCATGCCTCCACCATCAGGAAAAGACTGGGCAAAAATGGCCTGCATGGCAGAGTTCCAAGGAGAAAACCACTGCTGAGCAAAAAGAACATCAAAGCTCGTCTCAATTTCTCCACAACACATCTTGATGATCCCCAAGACTTTTGGGACAACATTCTGTGGACCGATGAGACAAAAGTGGAACTCTTTGGAAGGTGTGTGTCCAAGTATATCTGGCGTAGAAGGAACACTGCATTTCATAAAAAGAACATTATACCAACAGTAAAATATGGTGGTGGTAGTGTGATGGTCTGGGGCTGTTTTGCTGCTTCAGGACCTGGAAGACTTGCCGTGAACTATGAATTCTGCTGTCTACCAAGAGATCCTGAAGGAGAATGTCCGACCATCTGTTTGTGTACTCAAGCTGAAACGAACTTGGGTTCTGCAGCAGGACAATGATCCTAAACACACCAGCAAGTCCACCACCGAATGGCTGAAGAAAAACAAAATGAAGACTTTGGAGTGGCCTAGCCAAAGTCCTGACCTGAATCCTATTGAGATGTTGTGGTATGACCTTAAAAAGGCCGTTCATGCTCGAAAACCCTCTAATGTAACTGAATTAGGACAATTCTGGAAAGATGAGTGGGCCAAAATTCCTCCAGGACGCTGTAAAAGCCTCATTGCACATTATCGCAAACGCTTGGTTGCAGTTGTTGCTGCTAAGGGTGGCCCAACCAGTTATTAGGTTTAGGGGGCAATCACTTTTTCACACAGGGCCATGATGGTTTGGATTTTTTTTCACCTTTAATAATAAACACCTTCATTTACAAATTGCATTTTGTGTTTACTTGTGTTGTCCTTGACTATTGTTTAAATTGGTTTGATGTTCCGAAACACTTAAGTGTGACAAACATGCAAAGGAACAGGAAATGAGGAAGGGGGCAAACACTTTTTCACACCACTGTACAAGCAACACCTTTCACTTTAGTTTCAACGGCCATAGCTTAGAATATGTCAAAGAAATTAAAAAAAATATGAGCATTATATCATTCGAGCATATATCGTTTTCCATATTTCGTTTACATGTTTCATGTAAAATATAACTATAAGTGCCAAGTCAATGTAGGGGTGTTAAAAGGTACAAATGTAGCAAAGTAGAAATTTAAAAAAAAGTACCACAAAATTCTACTTAAGTACAGTACTTGAGTAATTCTAGCCTACTTAGTTACTTTCCAGCACTGATTGTGACAAATTGTTCAGCTTTGCTAGAGGTTTTTTTGCCCGTCTATTTGTATTTAATTATAGATAATGGGTTTGTGTGTAGTGTAATTGCTTGAGTTGTGTTTCTTGGCGTCATATTGGAATGAATTTTGCTCGTCCAGAAATGGAATAATAAGCTTCATGGAGGAAAAAAAAATTACTCTGAACCACTCATTTCTAAACCCTGGCTGGCACTAGTCAAAAAAATAGGGAAATATTTAACCAGATAATGCATATATATACACACACACACACACATCATGTCAGTGCACATTACTTCTCTGCTCCAATGTATGTATGCTGTGAGCTCATCCATCACACTCTCTTAACCGGCACACACACACACACACACACACACACACACACACACACACACACACACACACACAAACAAACAAACAAACAAACACACGCAAGCAAGCAAGCACAGTACGTGCTCAAACACATAAACAGGATACTTTAAAAACCACGATCATAAATGGGTTATTTGTGTCCATCACTCAGTAAACCTATTGACGTCAGTCATGACATCAGCGTTGTGACTCAAACTAAGACTTCCGGCTGGATACCAGTGTTCTCTATTTCTGTTTGTATCAATCTGAAGGTGTTTTCGGGCCAAACTGTTCTGGGGACTCCCTGAGAGGAACTGTCCTCTTGGGAGCTCCCGCGAGGAGAACGTACCTTTAAGGGCTTTTTCTCTGTTTGCATTCACAATGCAATAGGAACGCTAAAGTAATATAACCCGACAGTTCCCTCCGCATCATTCCCTATATTATTAAAATTAGTTAGCTACTGTGGCTAGCTTGTCTGTCCCCGAAGTCGGCTAGTTAGCTAGCTAGCTGGTAGGTCTGTTAGCAGCTGAGAGTGAGGTAGAGATATCGTTTTAGGTCTTTTTCTGTAACCAGCATTTAAACATGGTGGAATTAGCAGGTTAGCTAACTATCTGACTAGTTAACTACCACCATCTATCTGGTTACAGAATATGAGCTGACAAAAGTTGTCTTTTTGTGGATAAAACATTAATGTGTAACATATTACTATATTACATATTACTTATTTAGTGGCAGACTAGTTAGCTTGCGGTTAAAATGGCAGTTGCCAGTGCTGCATTGGCTCATGTGTTAGTTTGACCAATCATCGACAAACACTTATGTCTGGATCAATGATTGTACACTTGCTCTATGTCATTTAAGGTTCTTCTTGTGCTGGGAGAGTACTTACTCTGCAGTAGGAGCTAAAAAAGCCCCTCAAAACAGCGTTCTGGGAACTACGATTGTTACTAGTTTATGTGGTGTGCACACAATAAAAAGGGAACACCTTTAATTAAATCTATACTATATCCTGACATGAGTGCAAATAAACCATCACATTCACCTTGTTAAATGGAAAACATACATCTAATATTTAGGAATTACTGGTGTTGTGTAGGGAGACAGAGTTGCTGTGAGCAGCTGTGATGAGAACCAATGATGCAGTCCTGTGTCCATACCACAGCCAAGGGAATAGGTTTTACTCAAAACAACCTCCGGTTATAAATGTTTCAGAATGACTGCGTGTCAGAAGGAGCAAGAATTACATTTTTATGAAAAACTATATTTAGTTAAAGTTTTGGTTAAGTTTGCTGAAATTGAAGGTTACTTTCAACAGTTTCGGCCTTTGCTTCAAAATGCATTTATTGTGAAGCACATGAAGGAGGTTATGGTTTAGTATTAGCAGTAGCTTTACGCATCAAAACAGCATATGAAAGGAGGAAAAGGATTGTATTAGAAGGTACCTTGTGGAGTTTTTGACCACGAGTAGTGCATCCCTTTAACGTACAATATGTAATTCTCTGTTGCTAGGGGTGTCTCCATCAAAACAATGGATGGAAACACAGACTTCTGATGATGTCGTGAAGCAGCATTATGGGAGTTGAAGTTTTCATTGTTGGACACAATTGCCGATTAAAATATATTTGCTTACAGTTGGGTTTATCCATTACAGTTTCCACGTTACGTTTTATTCATGTTATTCTGATAAAATAGCATCATTTTCACAGATGTACAGTGAACCCTCGTTTATCACGGGGGTTACGTTCCAAAAAGAACCCGCGATAAGTGAAATCCGTGAAGTAGTAACCTTTTTTTTTTACCATTATTATACGATGAAATACTCCATTATACACTCAAACCAAAGAACAAAACCTTTTTACAGGCCCAAGCATTTGTTTAACAAATAAAAGTACTGTATAAACGTTTTTTTACAAATAACTACTGTACTGTAAAATAATAATTTTAATCATCAATACGAACTGAAGGCTTCAAATTGCGGAGATCAGCACCGCCTCCCCATCGCCCCACCGCGACCAGAGTCATTGGATTAGAACGGGAGAAAATGAAAAATGATTATGAAAACAAATACAAAGTAAAGTACAGTAGGAAAAATACTGATTTAGGTGTATTTCACTGCTCTTCTGACTGAGCCGCTGCATCCCGACTCCGCTCTGTAGCGTTTTTTTCTTCTAAAGCCCGCGGTGCAGGTGTGTTTTTTCGAGAGAAGAACATAGTTATCGGTAGTTGTTGTCGCTCTTTTTTCTTCTGGGGAAAAAATATTCTTATAAACCGACATGCCACCGTTGATTATGTTTGCAGAATGCAGAACACAATGCACGATGCAAATCCGTGAAGCAGCGAGACCGTGAAAGGTGAACCGCGATATTGCGAGGGTTCACTGTATTGACTTAAACTTGACTAAGATACCTTGAGTTCTCTTTTGACTAAAACTTGACTAAAATTATGAGACCTTTAGTTGACTAAAACTTGACTAACAAAAAAAGATCTGTGAATGAATGAATAAATATGACTAAAACTAACAAGGACATTTAGCACAAGACTAAGACTAAATCAAAAATAAGTGACAAAATTAACACTAGAATAGTCAAGTAAAGAAGAATGCTAAACACTAAAGGGAGGAGAATTTCAGCACAACACCATGGCCAGCCAGACTCGGGTGCCTGGGGCCACACGGTCTGTTTTCCCAACAGAACATGACATTTTCTGTTCCTGCCGTTAGGCACCTGGTGCTAGAGTTTGTGCTGGTTTGAATTGCTCTAAGTTAATAATAAGGGCAGGATGCTTGTTGTCCGCTTTCATCCAGAGTGGGGAGTTGGGAAGAAAAACCAGGGTGGGATAGCTGGATAAATTTGCATTAGATCTGTCCTCCATCTATACAGCTAACGTTAACGCTAGCTAGCTGACGAACTTAATCGGCTGTTTATTTTTAACTTTACCTTGATCAAAACAATTATACATAAAATAACTTTATGAACGTGTTGAACAATGTAACCTTTTAACGTTCCCCACGGAGCATTAGCATCAGCTACTTGTCAACGTAGAACATAACGTTAAGCTGGATCAATCAATTTTGAATTATATCAAATTAGGTCCCTGCAGTATTACTGTGTTGTAATTGGCAATGACAATGACAACATGATGCTGTGATGCAGAAAGCAAGCTGTACTACGGTTGCGGATTATTGTTTTTCTGAACGTATACTAGGTTCCTGTGTTTTGACTGAAGTCAGAAGAACCAGAGGGGTCAAAGGTTTTATGACGCCACTGACAGGTGACAAAATGAAACGTCCGGTGTCATTAAAATAAAATAAACAGATTTCTCTGGGTTTGAACATTGCTGGAAGCATTTGAGATACTGTACACAACATAACAAAATATATAACAGGTATTTTGTTACATATGAAATGTTACATATTGTACCTTTAAGGTGTGGGGGCGAATTAACCTGAATCAAATTTGACAAGCAAACAAATGACCCTAACTTTGTGTTACCAACATTCCAGCTAATCAGTGTGAAGCCTAATATAAAATCACCCCCTGAAGACAACTAACCCAGCCACAACAGAACATTGTCCACTGGACTGTTTCAGCCTTAGCAAATAGCCCATTTACCCATGCAGCACTTTCCATTAAAGGAATTGTTAAACCCGACATGGAAATTCTCATTATCTACACTCCCTAAGGTTAGTCATAACAAAGCCAATGTGTGTATGCAAGCAGGTTATCAAGTGCAGTTATTTGGCTGGGATTCTGCTGCATGAGCTGTTTGCTGTAATGCTATAGTAATTTTTTCTTTTTAAACTTTGAAGTAATATTCAGGGGTATTACAGTCCTTTCAGGGTACATTTAAGATCTAAAGAGAACATCTTATGGTTCCTCTTGTCAGAGCATTTTCAGAAAACCTATTGACATTCCTCTGATCTACTACTATCCGAACTATGGCAACCCATCCTCTTTGTAGGTCATGTACACTGTAGCCAACTGCAGATTGTTCCCTCATGCCAAAAAAACATGATAAAAAAGAAAATATATTTTAAAAAGATATAAAGTTAAAAGTTATATTATATACTCTCATATATTAAGAGTAACAAAAGTATGGATGTGGATATGGATGTTCATATTCTGCAAGGTATTTTACTGCTTAGTATACACTGAGAAATTTACATCCAATTCCATTTGTCCCTTCATAGCCTTAGATAAACAGAGACTTAAATAAACAGAACGCCATAAGGCACACTTTGATTCCTCCTAATGCTGACTGAATTATTTAGGACGCCATGCATGAAGTATTAGAAGGATCTGAAATAGTTGGTGCCTGCACGTCTTTAAGTGTGAATTCTTTAAGTGGGTACATGATTACCAGGGGCTTTTTGCCACTTCAAATACCTGGAGAACCACAGGAGGTAAAGAGTTGATCTATTAAACATGCTGCATGGCTTGAAGAGTCGGAGAATAGTCTGTCTTGAGTTGTGGACAACTCAAAGATATTCAGTTCACTGCCACAGAGGAGTAAAGAAATCAGAAAATATTCACATTTAAGAAGCTGTAATCAGAGATTTGACTTATGTCCTTAAAACATTACTCAGATTATCAAAATAGTTGGCAATTAATTTCATATCTTACAACAAACAGAATATTCTTTGCAGCTCACTTCACCCATCTCTAACTGATGGCCGAACGGAGTATTCCTCTGCACTTTAACCAAACCGGGACTTGAGTCCTTATTTCCACTGCCCTTAATTAACAATTGACACATCAACACTCCGGCTGATCCACCACTCATTCGATCTGTCAATGAAAGAAAGAGCAAGGCATCAAATGTGTCAAATCGCCGAAGCTCTCCAATCATGCAGAGCAGCTGTAATTACACAGGGTTATAGCTATCAACAATTATTAACTTGGGACATGTACCTGTGATCAACGATATCTCGATCAACATCATCAAAAATGGGAGATAATGACAATTCATAGCACTGTTCCAGTCTTTTCAAAGTGCTTCAACATAAATGACCAAATGAAATGAAGTTTTTTGAGTGCTTTTGATTGTCACCCAACCTAAATGATGCTTTATTATTTCAATTCAGTCCCTCTCCTTATTTTTCCACCTGATCGTATCACCTGTAAATGACTCCAGAAAAACATGTGTATGCATGGCCGGAGTTATGAATGAGCAAGTGTGCGTATCTATTTATTTTTTTTTTACCCAGTTTCTACACTCACAGGTGTAACATTCCGGTACAGTGATTTTATTGTATTTAGTGTTGTGGACTTTATGGGGCAGTGTGTATTTAAAGTTTAATTCCAGTGGGAAAGGGCAATGCTCCATGTGGTGGATATTCATTTTCAAAATGATATGTGTACTTTGTTTTAAAATTAAGGATTAAACTTAAATTAAACTTAAATATCCTACCCATAGAAATGTTAAGATCCTACCAAAACGTAGCATGTGTGTGAATGAGGGAAAATAAATAATATTGATGGATTCTTAAATTATATTAAAATAAGATGAAAAAAGATGATTAAAAACTGTTTGGTCTCCACTAGAGCTAAGACTTCAGAACTTAAACTGGTGTTTCCAACTTCCCTCTATTAAATATACCACACCCACATTTATTATGGTGGGGCTGATTTGCCCATCAGTGGCCCAGCTGTGAATCAAAATAAGTTCATTGATATATAATTATAACATAAAAATATGAAAAGTCTTGAAATATTAAATATTGTTCTTTAAATATTAACAAAAACTGCTATGTTTGGCTCCTACACTCCAGTAGTGGCAAAAGGTCTACAATCAAATCAATACCTGTTTCAACATTTCTCTCTCAACATCTCAATCCCAATCCGTCTCATGACTCAAAATCAATGGGGGAAGTGTTTTTAATTTCTGCTGCGCTTCAGGAGGGAACAACATATTATAGCTTTTTAAATTGATATTCAAATCATGTTTTCCAGCCCGTGTGTTTTATTGATAGTGGCGAGGATGGCTTCTTAGAGCTTTTTTCTTTGAACAGGAATATCCGTTGGTACTTCGAACAGATGTCGGTCTTAGCAGTAACAATGCAATTTAATTGTAGTTTAGTAGATTAAAAGAAGGTCAGGAAAAAAAGGCAAAACATACCATCCACATTCATATACCACACATCTAAAGGACTAAAATGATGGGGCTTTTGGGGTTTTATCTTCTGTGATGTCTGAAAAGACAGCGACCGCTGCTTCACAGAGAAGCTTTAAAATCCAAGAAGGCACTTGAAAGGACAGGAGGAAATAAACCCAAAAATGAATTAAGTATCTTCAGACTGAAAAGAGAGACCAACCACCGAAACTCCTAAATAATTTGTAGACAGAAACATTTTCCAAAAATAAAAATAGAAAATTGAAAGACATTGAAAGATAAAGAGGAAACAGTGTGAGTCAGTGTAAGAGTGTAATGCTAACGTCACAGGGTTTGACTGTTTGAGGATGTGTCCCTGTGCATGACGCAAAAGAGGTATTTAATAAAAGCCTCACAATAATGGATGACATCTGGCAAAGTTGGTCTGAAGTTTGGAGACTACCCACTGAGCATGACTGACCTAACTGTAGTCTCACACTGCCAGACCTTGTGCTGCGGAGAAGGGTCTGGCTAGTCCACACAGCATTCTGGGATGGAAGAAAAACATGCTCTGGTTTATTGGCATTTCTTTAAACCAATCACAATCGTCTTGGGCGGCACCAGGCGTCGGACCGAGCAAAGGTGCCGCTGCAAAATAGTCTCTTTAGATCTTTTGGTGGAACATGTGTACGATCAAAAGTTGTTTTAGTCGTGCAACAGAAAACTCATTAAGCAGAAGGTAACCGGCTGAAATGAGGGACATCCGGTGGAATTTTCAGCGGCACATGAATAATCTCAGAAATGAAACGTCGTCAATTTAGACTAACCTAACTGTTATATGTGGTGTCCACATAGTAAATACACAGAGTTGTATATCAATTGCACTGTACAAGCTACTTGAAATGCCTTATTAAGACACAACCTGTTGAGCTCAACCTAATACAATGTTAAACTCTACATGGTGAAGTAGTGAGTAGTGATAATGACAGCACAGCCCTGAGGCTATAATCAGCTTCTTCTCAGTGACCGTTGTTATTCTACACACGAAAACAGGGACTCTGACAATGATGCAGATGAGCCATGACTGAAATACATGACTGTTTTTGATCTGTTATTTGCACACCATTGCCACAGTGCCTGTGCAAAATGGGACACGGTATTGCTGCTTGCAGCTTTCTGAAAAACGCTCATCGGAACAACTTCACACTCAACACTGACTTTCTTTGGCTCCTGAACAATACGCCTGTCATGGAATTTGCATCCTCTACCAATGCTAGAGTATATGCTTCATTAGCTAAAAGCTAGCTATTTTGGACCGGCTATGTCTTATTTCCACTTTGCTTGAATTTACTTTAGCGTGCGACGGAGAGCGAGTTGTACGTAGCACTACTCATAAATATATCCCATAGATACGGCTCGCACTGGACGTTGCACTTCCTTGGGTCCTGGACAATACACCTGCAAACGGTTGTTGGGAAAATTGAAGGACAAAAAAAAAAATATCCTTTTTGAAAATATGGCCAATGTAGCATTAATCTTATCTCTTACTTGTCCAGGTACATAAGCTAAGCAGTAAATGGGTGCATACGCAGGAACCCTTACCAGAGGACCCCTTTAAAGAAAAGTCAGCCGGAAACAATAAAATGTCGGCTGGAGTAAGTGTTTTCAACCAATTTATGAAGCTAAGTTCCGCTTTAGCTGGCTACAGATCAATCTGTTTGCAAAAGAAGTCATTACAGTTGTGAAAATTGACAGTCCGGAGGTAGAAATAAGAAGCTGATTTTGTCTATCTCTGCCTAAAATATAATATAATATTTGTATAAAAACAAATATTTGGAGCAGTAAATCTGCCACCGTATACTTGTCAACTGCATATGAACGGTTCCTTTCCATCTCCTTTTTAAATTATTTTAGTAAATACTTTTTCATTGTGCATTTAAGGGAATATCAACCACAATGGTGTTGGTTTATTCAACCATGCGATTCAACCATGTGCCATGCAAGAATGCAATTAACCCCCAGTTGTTCTATCAGAGATATTTAATGCACAAACATTACATTATGGCATTTTCCGCCTTCTTTAGATACATTTTATGATGTAACTGAACAAGAGAGTGCGCTACACAGGCACTAACTATTATGACTCCCTACTTTCAAAGATCTCTGTGTACAGCCGACTGGTCATGTTGCACTCTGAATTGCACGGTCAAACATACAGTTACCTACAAGCCAATGTCATTCTCAAGGGGCACATGGGAATCAAACTAAATCATATTTATACATGTATAAATATATGTGCCCTTTTCTGTTAACTGTGTTGGCCGACTCGCATCAGATGCTCTGAGGCGAGCCACAGGGATGCAATGAATTTGTAAGTGAACCTTTGAAGCCCGTCTGAAATATACATTCAATGTGTGGAGCTGCAGTACCATTGTAACACTGTAAAAATGAAAAAAAATGGTTTCTGTTTATAGTATGTATATATTGTGTATTTATTAGTGTGTATATTTTGTTTTGGTTGTTTTGTATGTGTAAGCACAGTGTGAGTAACGATGCTCCAAAGAAAAATTCCTCGTATGTGTCCTCATACCTGGCAAATAAAGCTGATTCTGATTGGCATGCAAAAAAACATGAGGGATTAATGTTGTTTGATCATGTTCATGTTGCATTCTCAAAAGGTAAATACTTTTTATTTGTACTTTTTATAGTTTTATTTGCTCATGAATATGGCTTCTTGTTCCTTTTTTTTGCGTCGCACATACTCTTTCGATTTTAACGAGTTCTCAAGAGTTTCTTTCTTTGCTTTGTCTTGTTTTTCAGTTGAACACCTCCTGCTAACTGTGCAATGTCCCTGAAAATAACATCAACGTAAATCAAAACCTTTTCAGATCTAACATTCAGCAGCTCTAGCTGACACTAGATCTTACAGTACCAGTCACAAGTTTCGACACACTTTATTATTTAAGTGAATGGAAAAATGTGTCCAAACCTTTGCCTGGTACTGTACATCAGTGGTCAACCTAAGTCCCCTGAGATTTAGAACTAAAAACGTCATTATCATCATGACACAATCTCAGGATAAATGCGAGGCCACTGTGAATAATACAAATGAAGAAGAGTGAGTCATAGATATCTGACTCAGATGTGCATACACAGTAACAAAGGCATTCAAATTTAACTCACTCTTTCAGCTATTTTTGATTAATTAGCAGTGCTTGGGTAAGATATATTAACTGTCACTTTTTTTCTGCATGTCAAGAAGGTTTAAGAGCCTTGCTAATATGCATGCTGGCTCACTAACATTGTTTTATCAACACTTTATTGGAGAACTTGTGCTGCCCCTGCTGTGACACGTCAACATAGCCAATATATTACTTTACCGAATTAGAGACAACAACGCTGGCGACATACTTTTTCACTATTGCTACAGTTTTTCCTATCCAAGTCCACCATATAAACAGAAACTCAGGAGGGTCACTGATAGTACACACCTGACAGAGCTTGGGATTATTGCTCTCATGGAAGTCAGATGAGCTGTTAAGTCTGTGCTACGCCAAGAATATCCCCGAAAGGTGAATTATTTAGTTTTATTGTTTTGGACTTAGTAACAACTTAGAAAGAGTTGGGTTGCAAAAAAAACACAAGAGGATAGTGTCTTCATCCTTGTAAAAATAGTGACGAGTGGACACACTGGGTCAGCTGGTCTCTTGTGCACTGATACAGTCCAGTCCGGTTTTTATTGGTAAGTCAAAGTGTGGTAGAATTTCCAGCTTACGAACTAAAGTGGTACCCCAGGTCTCATTCAAGTCAGTCACCAACATAGCCTCATAACCCAGAGGAATTGTTAAATTCTGTGTCTCCATGGAAGACAGTGCTGCTCAACCTGCCAAGGGCCATAGTGAAACTGTACACATAACACATTTTGTTTGTTCTGAGATATTTAGGCGCCTGCTACGGGTGATGGAAAAAAGTTGATACAGCATAGTATCGCAATATTTTCAGTGGCAAAACTATATCGATACAAAGGCGCCAAGTATTGATCTTTTATTATATATGTGTTGGTCAGTTTGTCTACTTGACAATCCTATTTTGCAGCAATAAAATTGAAGTGATATGAATGTGGATGAAATTTATCTTTTTAGACATCATTTGGGGACATCATTTGAAATTGGGAAAAATTTGAAGTTGGAAAACAGGTTATATTGCAACATATCACAGAATATTGCAATATGTTTAAAATCGCAATAATATCGTATTATGGCAAAAGTATCGTGATGATATCGTATCGGGAAGAGTTCAAATACACCATCAGGAAGACAGGAACGTCAGAGAGTTGGGATGACACAATAACACATTGTGGTACAACTGTACTGCCTGTATAGTTTTTTTTAAATTCTCTCCTCAATTGGGAATTCATTAAATGCTCCTGTGTCAGTCATCAAAGTCTCTCAAACCTTCTTCACGTGCATGAAATGAGTTGTGCTGCTTTTGTGACAGTAGTGTGATTATTGCTTGAGTTAGCATTACAAAAGCTTAACTACTATCAAATGAATCTGCTTACTGTGAAATGTTCAGGGAGTAACCTAGTATAAATAATCTGTATACAGGAGGAGGTGTAGTAAGCTTGTGTCCTACCCAACAAGTCTTCTAACCCATACGACAACATAGGTCAGTTGTTCCCACCCTCTTATACGACCCACAGGCGCGCTTCCCAAAGTAGCACCCCTTCCGTTGACAGCAGAGCAACACATCCTCATACCTAAACATAACAGTCACGGTCTTAAACACATGGTTGACGTTTGGTTAGGTATAGGAAACAAAACAACTTGGTTAGGTTGTGGAAAAGATCGTGGTTTGGGTTTAAATAAGCATGTTTGTTAAGTAACTTGATGCAGTTAAGTGACGTAGTTACGTCCGGAGCTTCCGTAACTTCAAATAAGTCAAACTGACTTTTGGTTTCATACTGGACACAAACATCCGTCTCCTGTGTGAAAGTCCACTCCGACCTCCTCCCTTGCTCCACTCATAATTACTACGGCAGTGTTTCCCCACACATAGACTAATTTGTGGGCCACATAATCAAGACCGGCCACCACATATTGCGTTTCGTTTTTTTCCTTTCCCTGCCTCTTCCTCTGTCTCACACACACCCACACCCACACCCACACCCACACCCACACCCACACCCACACCCACACCCACAGCCCCTCCCCTCCATACACACGCCGTCTGTCAGTAGCGGAGTGGAAATCAGGAGAGTCGGGACATTTCCCGGTGGCCCAGTAGTGTTCCTAGGCCGTGAGGGCCGGTCTGATAATAGTTATACATTGCAAGTTCTTGGCAACACCATCCAGCCGCAGCATCCTCTTACAAACACAGGTAACACAAGGTTGAAATCTGATTCACATTCTACAGCTACTCCCATTTCTATTGATGCCCAACATGTCCATATCTATTGTGGAATTATGGAGAAAACCTCACCTCAAACTAAATCAAGATTTTGACAACTGAGTTGGTGTGAACATGACCCAAAATACTGGATGTATCATTTCTTTCACTGGTCCGGACCAAATGAATTGAACTAAGGTGTGTATGATACAGAGCTGTTGTTGTGCTTGGATTTAATTGGACAAGGTTTAAAGAAACAATGAATACAACAGATTAATTAAAATGTAACCAGCCAGTGAGGTGAGGAAATAACATTGATTTATCCGACACAAACAACCAGTGTTCTAACCCACAAACACACATGCATGCGCGCATGCACGCACACACACACACACACACACACACACACACACACACACAGCCGTTTCCTTTGTTATAATCTATTTTTCCAATTTATGTGATTTGTTTTTCTGCATTTACTTGTACTAGAATGTTCCACCACGCTGCACTCTCTCTCTCTCTCTCTCTCTCTCTCTCTCTCACGTAGATGCTTGTGCAGTTTGCTTGTAATTGCTCATCACGCTCTAATCTTCCATTGATTTGTTGGAAAATGAGATGTGTTTCGAAGTGCCTCGACTTTACTGTGTCACAAGCATATTGTTTCTCACAGAATAATAAAAAAAACATAATTTAGGTCACCAAAAGCCTACCAGCTTTAAAACAGTCTAGACGAGAGTGACAACCTTAAGTGTACTACAGTATGTACGTGACTTTGTGTGCGTAATGTGTGAGATGACAGCATGTAGAAAAGTTAGTGTCCCACACCCAAGAAAACCAATGAGGATCATTTCTTAAGAGCTATCCATTGAAAGACCAGCCAAAGTTAGGAAAAACACCCAATAAGTGTTACAGATGGACAGATGAGTTAGAAAATGGCAAACACAAGAATCCGGACAGTTAAAAGAAGCCATCAGCAAAGCTCCATGTAAGATTTGACAGCGGTAGCCAATGTAATCCCTCTTCATGGATTTTAATTCTGCCTCAGTGTGAGCTGGTGCCTAAAACGTTGACTTGAAAAAAGTGGGACAACAGCAGCTACAGCTGTATGATTTTTTTTTTTTATGTAATGTCATGTAATACCCTTATATTTGGAAATTACAGACAAATGGTAAGAGTTGATGTGGGCATATGAAGGGAGGCTTGCCTGAGAGAGGTCCAGCTCTACCTATCTTGATGGTCATCTCATGAGAGTCCAAGAGTTGGAACAGAGGCTCGTCTGCTTTTTCCTTAGCCAGCTTAGATTCGGGGGGCAGAGCCAAGGCAATGTGGGGGTCAGCACCTACACCCTGTGGATGAAAAAGAAAGAGAAGGGGTTTAAAGTTAATTTCATGTACAGAAGATAACAGGAAACGCTTTATTTTTATGGACGCCTTAGTTACTTGTCTCGCTTTGCCAGACCTTCGTCCACAGCGCTGCCGAGGAGGGTCTGGCTAGTCCACACAGCATACCGGGATGAGAGAAAAATGTGCTCTAGTTTATTGGCATTTCTTTAAACCAATCACAATTGTCTTGGGCGGCAATAAGTGTTAAACAGTGCAATGGTGCCTATGCAAAATAGCCTTGGGAAGGAAACTGTTTTGGTGGAACGTGTACGTTCAAAAGTTGTTTTAGTCGTGCAACAGAAAACTCAGATTGGACATATAGACTACATAGCTGTCTGGATTTACCCTGCAGAGATCAAAAGAGCAGAAAACCATAGTCTTCATAAATCTACCGGAGGTGAGAACGCCGACACATAGAAAGCCCAAGATAACAGACATCCGGCCTTAATGTGTGAAATCCAGCAGAATTTTCGGCGGCAACGGAACAATCCCGGAAGTGGAAAGTTGAGCATATAGACTACTTAGTTATCTAATATTGTTATAGAAATGTTTATCACCTTAAAAAGAAGCTGGTATGTAACTGCTAATTCTTAGAAATATGCTCAAAGTGGCATTGAAGTAAAAATAGTCTCAATGTAAATAAACTCCATTACAAGACAACTTTATGTGCAAAAATATTCCTGAACTATAATGTTTGCATTGTTTTATTATCAACATATTAATATGGATATATCCTTGGCACAAGCTTAAAAATAGATTTCGACCCGATGACCCTTTTTAAGACAGGGACTCAACATCAGGTAATAAGATGTATTACCTGACCAACATTAAGGCAGTTTGTCAGTTGATATGATGGTTTAGCTGTAGTTACCATACACACAACTACAGTTACTTAGATTGCCACACAGTGAACACAGGGACTCTTGGGGATCTGTGATCCCAGGGCAGTTTCCTGTTTTGCATGATGGTCCGCCTTGCAGATATGAACAGACAGATCAGCAGGTCCCTGGATTTTTAAAACTTGCAGCTTTCAATTTGTTTCACCGGTCCAATGATAATCCAGTAAGTGGTGTGTTCGATAGGAAAGGTTGAACTATCACACAGCCTCCTTGAAACACAATCAATCTCAAGACAGGTGATCAATAGCCTTGCCTGGAGTGTCGAGATATTAGACTCTGGTGGGCCCGCATAGAAATGGATTCAGTCAATGAAGTGTCAAAAATCTGTATCAATCAATAATACTTAGAAATCTGTAATACACTCCCATTCAAAAACAGCCTCTCTTAAAAAAAGAAAAAATAATTTGTCATAAGGTGCACCTGATTTTGCAATGACAACTATAAACCCCTTTAAACTTCCCAAAAAGGCACTTTAAAGAGCCCCTGTAGCTAGAAAGGGCCCAACTGCTTTTTTTTCCTTTCTATATAATATATTCTGTATAAATCATGTGCAAAGAACACCAGCTGTAACATTCAATAAAACACACACAAACACACACACACACACACACACACACACACAAACAAGTATATGAACAACAAAGGAGGAGCAAAATGTAAATATGTAACAGCAATGATCAACTCACAATAATGCTTATTAGAACTCTAACATATTCTGACACAGCTGCTTTTCTTTGCACATGATTTATACACAGCTAGAAAAGACAACGACCTAAAGCCTTCCAGTTCTGTTTAGTTCCTTACATTAGAATGGTTATTTTTGCGGTTCTATTGTCAAAAGTTAAGGATGGTACCAAGATAGACGCTTCATTTCATCCTGTGTTTTCCCTACCCCTCTGTTACCTAGCACACTGATCCAATCCTAAAAGGTGGAGCTGAAACACTACATTCCGTGATGGGTGCAGACGCTTCTCTGCATCGTCGGTGAAGAGGAAATACAGCGTGAGCTTGATGGAGCAGTGAGAATTTGTTCGGCTGGTTTAGTAGCGCGTGGCTCTCGCCATCTGGTAACAAACCACCTACATTTACAGGTTTTTTTTCGATTGCTAAACGACACTGGTCACAACTGAAGCCAAATGTGCAAACCTCTAACTACAGTCTGCATCACCAACAGTCACCTGAGCTACACAGTTCACATCTCCTGCAAAACTCATTCCACACGTCTCAAAACAGGCTCAGCACACCAGACACTATGAACAATCCTCATTGAGAGAACACACACTGTCACTCAGAACACACTGAGTAAAAACACTAGCGTCAAACACCAAGACAGAAACTACTTTTTATCTTTATACTTTGGATAATTTAAGTGACTTCACACCAATCAATATTTTCTATAATAGTGACATTACTTCTTCAATTCTTTTTTATTTTATATATATACACATACACTACCGTTCAAAAGTTTGGGGTCACATTGAAATGTCCTTATTTTTGAAGGAAAAGCACTGTACTTTTCAATGAAGATAACTTTAAACTAGTCTTAACTTTGAAGAAATACACTCTATACATTGCTAATGTGGTAAATGACTATTCTAGCTGCAAATGTCTGGTTTTTGGTGCAATATGTACATAGGTGTATAGAGGCCCATTTCCAGCAACTATCCCTCCAGTGTTCTAATGGTACAATGTGTTTGCTCATTGGCTCAGAAGGCTAATTGATGATTAGAAAACCCTTGTGCAATCATGTTCACACATCTGAAAACAGTTTAGGTCGTTACAGAAGCTACAAAACTGACCTTCCTTTGAGCAGATTGAGTTTCTGGAGCATCACATTTGTGGGGTCAATTAAACGCTCAAAATGGCCAGAAAAAGAGAACTTTCATCTGAAACTCGACAGTCTATTCTTGTCCTTAGAAATGAAGGCTATTCCATGCGAAATTGAAGATTTCCTACAACGGTGTGTACTACTCCCTTCAGAGGACAGCACAAACAGGCTCTAACCAGAGTAGAAAAAGAAGTGGGAGGCCGCGTTGCACAACTGAGCAAGAAGATAAGTACATTAGAGTCTCTAGTTTGAGAAACAGACGCCTCACAGGTCCCCAACTGGCATCTTCATTAAATAGTACCAGCAAAACACCAGTGTCAACATGTACAGTGAAGAGGCGGCTGCGGGATTCTAGGCTTCAGGGCAGAGTGGCAAAGAAAAAGCCATATCTGAGACTGGCCAATAAAAGAAAAAGATTAAGATGGGCAAAAGAACACAGACATTGGACAGAGGAAGACTGGAAAAAAGTGTTGTGGACGGATGAATCCAAGTTTGAGGTGTTTGGATCACAAAGAAGAACGTTTGTGAGACGCAGAACAAATGAAAAGATGCTGGAAGAATGCCTGACGCCATCTGTTAAGCATGGTGGAGGTAATATGATGGTCTGGGGTTGCTTTGGTGCTGGTAAGGTGGGAGATTTGTACAGGGTAAAAGGGATTCTGAATAAGGAAGGCTATCACTCCATTTTGCAACGCCATGCCATACCCAGTGGACAGCGCTTGATTGGAGCCAATTTCATCCTACAACAGGACAATGACCCTAAACACACCTCCAAATTGTGCAAGAACTATTTAGAGCAGAAGCAGGCAGCTGGTATTCTAATGGTAATGGAGTGGCCAGCGCAGTCACCAGATCTGAACCCCATTGAGCTGTTGTGGGAGCAGCTTGACCGTATGGTACGCAAGAAGTGCCCATCCAACCAATCCAACTTGTGGGAGCTGCTTCTGGAAGCGTGGGGTGCAATTTCTCCAGATTACCTCAACAAATTAACAGCTAGAATGCCAAAAGTCTGCAATGCTGTAATTGCTGCAAATGGAGGATTCTTTGACGAAAGCAAAGTTTGATGTAAAAAAATCTTATTTCAAATACAAATCATTATTTCTAACCTTGTCAATGTCTTGACTCTATTTTCTATTCATTTCACAACGTATGGTGGTGAATAAGTGTGACTTTTCAGGAAAACACAAAATTGTTTGGGTGACCCCAAACTTTTGAACGGTAGTGTATGTATGTATGTATGTATGTATGTATGTATGTATGTATGTATGTATGTATGTATGTGTGTATATATATATATATATATATATATATATATATATATATATATATATATATATATATATATATATTTCACTAAAAATGTTTGATTGTCACAACAGAACAGAGGAACATCAAAATATATTAAAGTTCTGATAAATAAAATAACGTGTATAAAAATACAAACTTAAAATATGAAACTGAACAAAAACACAATAACAAAAAAAATAAGAGTGTTGCCAACAGAGATGTTGTAGAGCGCCTTCTGGTGGACAAATTATGCAATGCCAACACTCATAGCATGGGTCACAGTTTTATTTTGTTTTTTGAATATTCATTTATCAGAATAATTAATTTGTCTTTATAAATGTTGAATGAATATTAAAAAACAAAACAAAAAAAAACCAGACAAATGCCAATACCAATAGTTCGGGAAATGCCTAATATCAGCCCGCCAATATATTGGTCGGGCTCTAGCAGGTATTCTACGGCTGCACTTTGACGTTTGAAGTTAAACAATCTCCAACTTTTAGTTTGGCCCCAGCAAGCCATGCGGCCGCACTTTGTCACTTCGCCACTGTTGGCATAGCTTCCGTGTCCGTACTCCTACCTGCTTATCCAAACAGGGGGGTCTGCTAACCGCCATCTACGGTAAGTTATAATCTATGGATAAAGACCTCATTCAACACCACTTCAAAATATCAGAACTATCCTTTTAAGCCCTTGAGGTTCCATAGGGGGAAACAGCCTTTCCCAGGTCCAGCTGCAAACTGGGGATTTGAGTGACACCTGGAATCCGACTAAGTCTCTACGGAACATTTGTGTGTTGTTTTGAACGCATTCCTGTGTAGCTCTAGCTTCACGCTTGGGCTCGGTGTCTTGCTGGAAAACAAATCTTTTCCAAATGTCACAAGTTTCTGGCAGACTGCATCAGGTTTTCCTCCAGGATTTCCCTGTGTTTCCATGTTACCCTTTGCCCACATAATCCTGGAACCCCCAGGCAACACAGATGATCTGCTGCCCATCCCAACATCATGTCGCTGCCACCAACACACTTCACCATGGGGGGACAGTATGTTTATGATGGTGTGCAGTGTGAAGTGGTGTACATCAGACCAAAAGAAGCTTTGTCCAGCTGACTCCCCAATGGCTGATGGAAACCGAAGCCCACGTATCAAGATTCTTTTCTTTTTCTTTTTTAAAGTGGCTTTCTCTGTTGTTGTGAACCTCTAATTGGAGACTCCTTCCAAACTTGTCATAGGTCTCTTGGGCTGTGCTCAGACTGCAAGACTTAATGTTCGATTCCGATTCATTGCCAGATTGTAGGAACAGTGGATAGACATGCAGCAGGTTGGACTCGAACCCGGGCCGCTGCAGGATTGCCTAGATGGGGCAAACGCTACTACTGGGTGAGCTAGAGGCCGCCCTATGACTTTTAAAACAAGCAGATGTCAGAGTCGGGAAACATCATCTGAAACAAGTCTCCGATTTCCTGATTTGCACTATTGGACTGGTGTCTAGTTACCCTGTGGAGGGCCCAGAGGAGGGTTTTGTATAATTTCAATTTTTTTTCTATTGTCCCACACCGGGGGAAACAAAGTGTTATTTATCTGACTAGTGTCACATGCAGCGATGCTTCTGTTGCCTCTGATGTCTGTTTTAGAGTATTACAGAGCAGCACAGGCATGTAAGTGGCACTGAAATGAGGCCAAATTTGGTCCGGTAGTTACATATTGATACCGGGTTTCGGTTCCCAACCCAGAGCACTTCTGCTATGTTGGCTTTGATCCAAAAGCGACACTCAGGTTGCTTGCGGGAGTTGCGAAGCTCCTGCGTGGGTCTGACCTAGGCTGTGTGGAGGTAGCAGAACTGGCTGATGGCTGTCGTTTGCTGGAGACCCTTCACAGCAGTTAATGTTTTCTCACTTTTTGCATGAAACTCCAGCGCCCGTAAACCCAACGCTCCGAGTTTATTTGCTTTCTTATTCGCTTAAGAAGCAGTAGGCATCAAATATGTTGTAAGCAACTGAATTTTTGCACTAAATTAAGTTTTTAGTATCGCTAAAGTTAAAGTATTGCTAAACTTGCACTTCCACATACCTTCCACATGTCTCTGGTAGGCTGCAATTCGGAAAAAAAAACGTGCTTCAATAATACAAAAGCTGATTGAGTCATTATGCAGCAAAATACATTTGCACTAGCGAAAGAACTACAACACCACAGAATAAAATAAAAATTGCACATTGCACACATTGCTGCATTGAGGTGGCAGTAGCTCAGTCCGGACGGAGCATTTGCTCAGGGTGCTGGTCCACTGGTTGGAAGTAAAGGTTGGACTACAATAGAGCAGTTTGGAGCGGTTTGTGAACAGTGTTTTCTGTTGTTTAGGGGGACTTTTGGCTTTTTCACTTAGTAAACCTATAACATGCACAAAAATCACAATAAAGGGGGGGTAAGTTTGCTCAGGCATAAGATATGAGGTTGGTGACATTTGGGAATGATGTGGTGTCATTGTTAGGCTGAAAACACTCAATGACCAACAGCCACAATTATATATTGTATCCATTTGAATACATGAATTCATGTGCAGACAGTTTGTATTTGTTTTTAATAACATGTATTTTACAAGCTGTTACTAGAGCGAAGAAGAGACTTTGTCATTTCAATTCATAAATAATGAATTCTATTCTATCTGTCTATTCGCTCTATCTTGTCATTTTCCTGACCATTTGTTTGCATCTGTTATTGGGGGCAGACTATAGGACCTCCATATACTGCGTGTCGATACGTGTGTGAGCATGCCTGAGTAAGTGTGTATTCAGCTGAATGTGTGTGTGTGTGTATGTGTGACATGATGGAGTTCATGTACCATCTCGAGGGGACATTATTAACCCACGGTGACCTTTGGTGACAACCAACGGTCTCATCAGCAGGTCCAAGCACACCATTAAACCGCTTCCAGCAGCGGTCTGGCTGTTGATCACTGAAAGTCATCTCTCTCTCCCCTTCTCTCTCTCTCTCCCCTTCTTTCTCTCTCTCTCTTTCTCCCCTTCTTTCTCTCTCTCTCTCTCTCTCCCCCTCTCTCTCTCTAAATGTACTACACATCAGAACCGTTTGATCACCTTACTTCAAAACGTGCAGGTGCAATTGGCAGGGCTACTGCGCAAATATGTTTGACACCATTTACCATATCAAAAAGAGACGATAATTATGATAATAATCAGGTGAAAAGCTGCTCATTAATCACTCCAAATCCTTCCCAGTCAAGAAAAACAAAATATTGTGTGGGAAGAAGGGAAGTGGGAACACAACGCAATGCAAAAATGGGATTTTTAGTAGTAGTAGTAGTAGTAGTAGCATTTCGGCAAGAGCTGCATGCATTATTCAGAAGAGGTCATTTTTGCTGCCCGCAATGTGGATGCAATGCTCAGCACGCATGCAAAACTCAACAACAGGCTTTGGAATCGTTACATCGCAGGCGTAAGCATCGTGTATAGCAGCGTAGTTTAGCTACTAACTACAGCTAATGAATAATGTATTGTAAATAAATAAATGTTCTTCCTTAAAATACAGAGGACATAAGTATATACACCCCTATGTTACATTCCCATAGAAGCAGGCAGATTTTTATTATTAAAGGCCAGTTATTTCATGGATCCAGGATGATATGCATCCTGATAAAGTTCCCTTGGCCTATTAAAATAAACCCTTATCATCACATACCCTTCACCATACATAGACATTGGCATTCCCATAAGATCATCTCTCAATGCAAATCAAACAGCTATTAAGCTAACTATAATAACACCGTGCCAGTCTCAATGTATGGTGAAGGTTATGTGATAATAAGGGGTTATTTTAATTCCAAAGGCCAAAGGAACTTTATCAAGATGCATATCATCCTGGATCCATGAAATAACTGGCCTTTAAAAAATAAAAATGTGCCTGCCTCTATGGTAATTTAACATAGGGTGTATATGTGTATATTTATGCCCCCTGTATTTTAAGGAAGAGCATTTATTTATTTATTTACAATACATTATTCATTCACAAAGAAAATTGGTGTCCTTAAAAGGTTGGATTTTGGAAGTTTTTTTTAATTAAGTCATTAAGATCAATTTCCAAAAGAATCAACTTAAACATGGGTGTAAACTTTCTCAAGCCACTGTAATTGTAAGTTTGGAATCTTACCCCTTATGAGGTAATAAGGAGCAAGGTTACCTCCCCTTTCTCTGCTTTGCCCACACAGAGAATTTGGCCCACCCATGAAAGAGAGACTTCATTGTTTTCAAATGAGCAAAGTGGCAGTTGGTCAAGGCCACACCCCCAGCGTCCACCTTGCCCCCCCTCTCTCCTCCTCAAATGGCACATACTAAGGAAAGTTCATTATGGGACTGTAACTAGTAGCTGTAATTCTGCACCAAGGCTGAATTTTGGAAAAGAGACTTCAGATACAGTATTAGGGGACCACTAAGGTCTATATAAAAGAGACTTCAGATACAGTATTAGGGGACCACTAAGGTCTATATAAAAGACACTTCAGATACAGTATTAGGGGACCACTAAGGTCTATATAAAAGAGACTTCAGATATGGTATTAGGGGACCACTAAGGTCTATATAAAAGCATCTAAAGAGCACCATGTCATGGGACCTTTAAACCAAACTAACAGTAAAAGTTATACTTGTAATGTAAAATGTATGCCAAATATATACAACTTGTAGTTAACTGACTATTTTTTAGTGATATGAATAATAAAAAAAACCTCTACAATCGCAACACAAACCGTATCAGCAACCACAGACTCACTTTATGGAGATCACAGGTTTGGACTCTGTCCCAGCTGGTGGGGCAGGTAGTAAAAGCCCACTGGCTCTAATTCAATGCATTTCCATTGGCAGCTCTCTTAACAAATACAAATTGTCTATGTTCATGAATAAAAAAAAATTATGATTTTATCTTGCCTTAACTGAGATAAGTTGGCATTCCTGCGGAACGTATAGCTCCGGCAGTAAAAGAAATAGAAAAAATGGGTTTTTAACATGAAGCACTTCAAATGGTACACAGAGAACTGGTTGAAGTGTATTTTTGTACTTATGGGTACACATTTAGAGAATTGAAGTGTGGTTTATTATTCCACTGGCCAACAACAACATGGTCGATGTATCAACTCAGTCCTTCTAGTTGCAAGAAGATACTGCTGATGCCTATAGTACAGATTTCCATGAGCTATAGCTGGACTCTATATGAAAGCACTGCAGCTATCTAATGTGTGTGTGCGATTCATTCTGTGTGAGCTCTGCAGGGGGAGAGATGTCTCAGAGGACTTGTCTCAGTTTGGTGAGGTATAGCAGGAGTTGAGAGAGTGAAAGAGAAGTCTGAGGCGCAACAGCCCCGCTTTCATCAAAAACACACTCACACCGTCGCTCAATCTCACACACTCAAGTACACATACACACCCACACTGACACACTCAAGATGACTCCTGTGCTCTGATTCATACACTCCTGCTATCTCCACTTCAGACTATTGACCGGGCTCAGTCTTATTTGATCATGGAGACCAACTTTTTCAAGTAGAACTAGGCCTCACTGGTGCTCACACACCAAGCAAAGAACTTCCTCAAGTAAAAGATTGTTTTCTGCCTTAGAGATTTCCATCACAACAGAACGGGAAACTTCCACACTCCCATTCTTTCCATGTTGGCAACTGAGTGAGCTTTATATTGTAAGTTTGACAGTATGTGATATTTGACGATCAAAAATAATATGCATTGTTGGGACTACTTTTGACAGGCTTAAATACTAATATACTGCAGGTAACTACAATATGACTGTAAATATATTAATACATTTTTCTGCAAATTTTCTGCCATGACTGATCTAGTTTTAGTTTGGCATGTTGCATCTGAAATGTGTGTACTTTATAAGGGGGGGGCAACAGAAAGTGGTGTCACATTTAGCAAACATCAATGTAAAGATCACATGGAGAAAAACAGTAAATGGAAATCAATTTCACCCTGGTGACAATGAACCACTTTAGCCGTGAAACTAATTTTAATTGCTCAGCATACATAGGCGGAACAAAAACTTTGCAACAGGAAGTTGGATCAGTCAATCAGCTTGCTTGAATGCAGGTTGTGCATGAGCTCCTGTGCAAGCCCCTGTGAGCTACAGTTACCTATTACCCATACACCTTTATCTGTGTCGGTTAATAAAGATATTTATGTGCATCTCTGCAGGACAACAATTACCAGCTTAAAAAAGTATTTCCTTTCCAGCTAACGCCTGCCTATAACAAAACACACCAAAAAGCAATGTTGTTGCACAGGGTGTCATGTCCCGTCATAACCATGGACATGGGCCCTGTAGCTGACCCCACAGACACCGACCTTTTGATAGTCTCGCTTTGCCAGACCATTCAGACGCTGCGGCGCAGAGGAGGGTCTGGCTAGTCCACACAGCATTCTGGGATGGGAGAAAAACGTGCTCTGATTTATTGGCATTTCTTTAAACCAATCACAATTGTCATGGGTGGCGCTAAGCACCGCACAGAGCCACTGTAAACTAGTCGTGCAATAGAAAACTCAGATTGGACAGATAGTCTAGTTAGATGTCTGGATTTACCCTGCAGAGATCTGAAGAGCAGTTAACCATAGTCCTCAAAAATCCACCAGAGTTTAAAATTCCAACACAAAGAAAGCCAAAAGGAAACGGATTTCAGCAAAATTACATGCATCCGGCGGGAATTCCCTGCGGCACCATGCCCGGATTAGACAGATGGGCCAGGGGGCCTTTGCGGAATAGTGCCCAAGGGCACGACGTTGTCTTAACACGGGCCTCTGAGGCACCGGAGAAGTCCCAGAAGTGAACGTCAAGGATATAGAGTATAGGTTTGCTAACACATTGATGTTTTTTGTCTTTGTATGGGATTTGTATACATAACTAAAATAAAGATGACCAACCTCATCCTTTAACGGATTCTCTAAGTGCCACAGAGTTGAGCCATGCATACATTGTTGATTATGATTTTAAATGTCTGTTCATGTTCAATTTTTTATCAAAACTGGGGGTCACAATAGCCCAAAAAACATATATTTAAGTATGAAAATGTAATCAGCTGGAAGCCAGCAAGTTTAGTTTTCATACATATTCATATAATCAGTTATCACCTGCAAAAAAGGTAGATTTGCAATCTGACAACTAAAGGTGCCGTGACTGGCTTTCCTGTAAGGATGCTGTTGAAAAGGATTACACTTGCTTAGGAGCTTTGCAGATGCAGACTATAACAAACATGAAGCCTGGAAAACAGCTGCAGAAAAACTATCTACGTCTAATGATGTATAATTTGCCAAGTTGTATGTTCAGCAGTGCAATCACACGCTTTCAGCTGAAGCTCTCCAGGCTCCGTAACCTCACATTGCCACATCTCTCGTTTGCCAAACTCACCAAGTTCTACGTAACATTTGATTAGCTACATGTGTACATTTGGTTTGATGAATTCCCACTTTTAAAAATTGCTTCTCTGGTTAGTTTTCTATTAAAATTCAACAATACTTTTATCAGTTTTAACCAACAACAGCTGAGTGTGGCATTGCCCTTTTAAAACTGACTTGTGTATTGAATCTGAATGGTATGTCCAAAGAAAGCACCTCCAATCCAAAATGTCCACCTTTCAGCTGAGAGGGAACTGGGGATTGTTATTAGAGCTGCTCTCGGCACTGTAACAGAAATTCAACTCTTCCTTCACAAAGCTATTAAAATAAATGCAGCATGCATCACAGATGTATTAAGAGTAGAGAGCTGTAATGTATTCCCCTCTTTCATTAACTTTTCTAATGAATTAATTTCTTCATTTTAATCTAAATATATGTTGAACAGAGCTTTGTTTCACCAAGCTCGCTGATGGACATTTAAGCCAATGATGTTGGCCATAGAGGCACAAAGGTTCAATGACCTTTTCTACTCTGACGGAGCGTCTGGCATTTATAAATAATACAATGAGACAGCAGGCCTTTTACCATAACATCCCATTATATCTTGGCTAGCATTTAGCACATTATTGCAAATACTCCATATACGTTTCTGGAAAAAAACAGATAAAACTCTAAAACATATCTGGGGTCAGCTATGTATCGCCTTGTTTAGCTTTATTTCTAAAATGATCACCATCAATGGCAAACATGTTCAGTAAAGCTTAAAATTGAAAAGTGAGCCCTTTTGGGGATGCTTAAACTATCATTAAGACCAAGACAGAGCCGTTAGCAACGAGGCAAGCAGGACAAATGAGTCTCTACTGCTGCTCAATGCTCGAATGACTCTGTGTGTTGCTGAAAAAGTGGCCAGACCCTGCAACCACTAAGTCACATCCTCTGCTGATCAGCATCCATTTCATCAGCTATCTATGTATGTACTGTACATCAGTTGTGTTCACGTCCCACATGCAATCAGTCTTACCAAGGAATGACTCACTGAGGTTTCCAAGATTGAAAAACACTTGGCAACTGACAGGTGTGTGTGTGTGTGCGTGTGTGTGTGTGTGTGTGTGTGTGTGTGTGTGTGACGGCCGGCCAGCTTGTGGACTTTAACTCCGAAAACACAGTTAACCACAGCTTCCTGCTGATTTTATGAAGGACATATGTTGTGATATTTAACTAAACAACGCATCAGCGGGGTCTCCGTGGATGACTGGCTGAGCGACGAGCTAGCGGCCCCCGGCAGGCGCTAGCTGGCCGTCGCATCACTTTATGGAGCTTCTCAAATCTGAAAACTTTAAAGCAAATTGTCAATTTGGCAACGATTTTCGAAATACTGCCTATATTCGAAATCTAAACAGTTAATTTCTCCCCTAAAACATTATCAGAAGTGAATTTAGTGATAAATAAGATGGCAAAAATTAGGGCTGCACGATTATGGCCAAAATGATAATCACGATTATTTTGATCAATATTGTGATCACGGTTAATTATCATGATTATTTGTTGATTTTAACAAAAAAATATTTTATTGCCACATAGACTATAACAGCTACAGCTACATTCTTCTTATGTTGAAGTTGTATAGACATACAGCTGCAACACATGTAAATGAAAATTAGCTATCTGAAATAAATAGCGTAGGATTTTTTTTTTTATTATGATCTCGGAGAAAGTTCCTCAACTTGTTTTCAACAATAACTGATTTAAAGAGCTAGGGAGAGAGGGGGAGTGCGATGGACGCTACTCACAGAGAGACGGCTGACTTGTTATAAATGGGTCCAGCACGGGTCAAATGGCGGGTCAGCAGTGACACACGTCCTGTGTATGAAATGTCTGTTTTGTCACCACGCTGACTTTTTTGAACTATGATATTCTGGCCATGGGTCACATCTCTCCCCAGGTCCAGCAGGCTCTGTCTCACACGCGATTACTCCACAAACTGAAGTTAGTTGCATTCAATAACTTCTGAGTTTTTTGCCGTGGCGGCCGCGATAGCAGAGTTACCAGCAGAAACTATGGTACAAATACAGGTTTGCCTCTCATGCTTAACAGTATCCAGCTGTTTTAATAACAATTAAAACTGTAGACAAATGTGAGAAGTGTGGACCGCCGCCGCTGTGTGGCGGGGCTGCGCGGAGAGTAAGAGGAGAGAGAGTAGAGGAGAGATCCAACACAGGCACGGCTTTACAGAAGAAATGGGTCATGTAACATTAAATCTTATCCACATAAACAACATTGCTTCGTTTGTGGAGAGGCAGCGGTGCGACATAGAGGACAAAAATTACTTGCACCATAGAGCCCTGTGAGCTAACAGACACTAACTAGCACCAACTAGCACTGGTCACTGCTGTTGTCTGAAACACAACACAGACAGGACAAAATGTTTTGTTGACTAGTAAACTGGTAAACCCTGAGACCGACGTATATCTGCTATCTGTTTTGTTTGTCCTCCATGCCTGTCTCCATCTAGAAACTAAGCTGCGTGGTGCAGGGAACAACTCTGACTGGCACATGATCAGACAGTGGAGTTATGGAGCGGTAGATGGGCTTTGCAAAAAAAAACCGGAGCGTTCTATGAGATGACGCATTTAAAATATCGCTCAATTAAGCAAATTTGATCGTGGGAAGCCAAAATCGTGAGTGTGATTAAAATTAAATTAATTGTGCAGTTCTAGCAAAAACTTTCCCATTGTTGGTCTGTCTGTACTGGAAATCCAACTCTCATTGACCTAGGTTCCTATGCGGAAAAGGGAACAGCAAAAAGCCCCTGCGAGTGAGTGAGAAACTACTGTATATTACTTGTTCAAACAGAATACTTAAGTGTGACTAATTCCACATTTTTTTCAAAATAAACTTAAATTAGCCACGAATACATATGCATGAACACAAATATTTTAGCTATGGCTGGTTTATCGCTGTAAAAGGAATCTTTAAAGTTGTCGATTTGGTATGATGGCATATTTCTAATGTTTGTAACGTATAGTTACTGGTATACCGACGAGAGCCCATTATGTTAAGTATCCCTTCTCAAAATGAATACATTATGGGAGTTGAACATAAACTTGTAAAAAGAATATAAAACTTTCTTTTGCTTTCTTTCCATTGTTAAATAAGAAAAAGGTCAGCTTGGGATCTTGAAAATGGTTGTGCAACCTTTAGCAATTTATTCCAGCAAATACTTTGGTTAGTTAGTACAGTGCAGTGCTAGGAGTGTTACCATATTAATAATGCAACGATTCTCCTGTTAGACACTCCAACAGCTGACAAAAACTAATGTGTCTTTGGCATGCTGGAGGTGTTATCCCCAAAGGCTCCTTAAATCACTGCTGCTAGCTAAATGTCATGGCATGGCTTAACTTACAGTGGTGCTCGTAGATTATGAACCCATGCTAAAGTTGACTAAAAGGAGGAATAATATCATCTTTTGGAAATTTATCTAAATGACTTAATTAAAAAAGAAAAAGAAAAAAAAAACCTTTTAGGACAAAATTTTTCTTTATGAATGAATTATGTATTATGTATTTATGTAATAAATGTTCTTCCTTAAAATACGTATACACACCCCTATGTTAAATTCCCATAGAAGCAGGCAAATTTGAATTTTTAAAGGCCAGTTATTTCATGGATCCAGGATACTATGCATCCTGATAAAATTCCCTTGGCCTTTGGAATTAAAATAGCCACCCATCATCACATACACTTCATCATACTTAAAGACTGGCTTGGTTTTATTTCAGTTAGTCTAATAGCTGGTCTGATTTGCATTGAGAGATGATTTTATGGAAAGTACACCATGCCAATCTTTAGGTATGATGAAGTGTATGTGATGAAGGGGGGCTATTTTAATTCTAAAGTCTAAGGGAACTTTATTAGGATTCATAGTATCTTGAATCCATGAAATGCCTGCCTCTATGGGAAGTTAACATAGGGGGTGTATATTTATGCCCCCTCTATTTTAAGGAAGAACATTTATTTATTCACAATACATTATTTGTTCACAAAATATAATAGGTGTCCTTAAAAGGTTGGATTTTTCCTAATTTTCTTAATGAAGGCATTACAATTAATTTCTAAAAAAGATGATTTTATTTAGTCAACTTTAGCATGGGTTCATAAACTTATGAGCAGCACTGCATACGTAATATTTTACAGTGGTGTGAAGTCTTATAATTGTAAAAAAAAAAAGCTTAGAAATTTAGAAACAAAACTACTTTAAGACAATGATTAGCACTATGCTAAGGTCAGGGGTCAGGTCACAGTGCATGTAGAGATGCAACAAACAAGAAAGTGACACTTTGCTCTGAGATATAGCACCCTACACATTCTCATTTATGCAAACCAATTCGTATGATATCCTAAAAAATTAGGCGACCACTGCACAAACCAAAAGTGTTTCCATGTTCACTTTTGTATAAGAATAGTTCGGAATTCTTTTACCTACGCACATTCTGCAGCAATAACAAGACCAAATTCAACTATGTATAATTACTGCACCACAGTGCCTCAACCACAGTAGAACAGTACTGTAGTCTTATTTCCACGCATTGTCATTTTGATCCAGGAAATGCACCTTTGTGTTACGTGTGCATGTGTGATGATTATCCATTAATCAAAAAGGTTTTAGAGACAGAATCTCTGCGGCACTTAATGACAGGATGGAACTCAAGAGAGGAAATCTGCATTCATTAACAACATGATTAATTGACATGACATAATTACTGTTACATTAAAGCTTAATCAACAAAGCACCCACACATACAGTGGGGCTCAAAAGTTTGGGCACCCCAGGTAAAAATTTGTAGAAATGTGCATACAGAAGCCAAGAAGAGATGGAAAAATATCCAAAAGGCATCAAATGACAGATTAACATTTGTATAATATGTCACAAAAAGTTACATTTTATTTCCATCATTTACACTTTGGCTGATGAAATGAAAATAATAAAAATGGCATCTACAAAGGTTTGGGCACCCCGCAGAGTTTCTAGCATGCACTGCCCCCTTTGGAAAGCTGAGACCTGACGGTGTCATGGATTGTTCTCAATCATCGTCTGGAGAGACCAGGTGATGTCAATCTTAAGGTTTTAAATGCCCAGACTCATCTGACCTTGCCCCAACAATCAGCACCATGGCTTCTTCTCAGCAGTTGTCTAGAAAACTGAAACTGAATATGGTTGACGCTCACAAAGCAGGAGAAGGCTATAAGAAGATAGCAAAGCGTTTTCAGATGCCAATATCTTCTGTTCGGAATGTAATTAAGAAATGGCAGTCATCAGGAACAGCGGAAGTTAAAGCAAGATCTGGAAGACCAAGAAAAATATCGGACAGAACAGCTCGCAGGAGTCCAAACCCACGTTAGACTGCACAATCCATCCAGAAAGACCTGGCAGACACTGGAGTTGTGGTACACCATTACACTATAAAGAGATACTCGTACAAATATGGTCTTCATGGAAGAATCATCAGAAGAAAACCTCTTCTACGTCCTCACCACAAAAATCTGCGTTTGAAGTTTGCAAATGAACATATAGACAAGCCTGATGCATTGTGGAAACACGTTCTGTGGACCGATGAAGTTAAAACGGAACTTTTTGGCCGGAATGAGCAAAGGTACGTTTGGAAAAGAAAGGGCACAGAATTTAATGAAAAGAACCTCGGTCCAACTGTTAAGCATGAGGGGGGGGATCAATCATACTTTGGGGTTGTATTGCAGCCAGTGGCACAGGGAACATTTCACGAGTAGAAAGAAAAACGGATTCAATAAAGTTTCAGCAAATTTTGGACGCTAACTTGATGCCATCTGTGAAAAAGCTGAAGTTAAAGAGAGGATGGCTTCTACAAATGGATAATGATCCTAAACACACCTCAAAATCCACGGTGGATTACATCAGGAGGCAAAAACTGAAGGTTTTGCCATGGCCTTCACAATCTTCCGACCTCAACATAATTGAAAATCTATGGATAGACCTTAAAAGAGCAGTGCGTGACAGACAGCCCAGAAATCTCAAAGAACTGAAAGACTTTTGGAAGGAAGAATGGGCGAAGATACCTTAAACAAGAATTGAAAGACTCTTGGCTGGCTGCAAGAAGCGTTTCCAAGCTGTGATATTTGCCAAAGGGGGCAGTCCAAGGTATTAACTCTGCAGGGGGCCCAAACTTTTGCAAACACCATTTTTTTGTTTTCTGTAACTTTGAAAGTGTAAATGACGGAAATATAATCTAAATTTTTGTAACATATTATCAGATGTTTAATCTGTCATTTGATGCCTTTATGCACATTAATACAAATTTTTACCTGGGGTGTCCAAAACTTTGAGCCCCACTGTATTCACAGACACACACAAAAACAAAACTAGTGTTATAATCTCTCAATCCACAGGCAACATGGTATGTCAATTTTTTCATATCAGGGCTGTCAATCAATTAAAATATTTCATGATTGTCCAGCGTTAAGCGTTAAGCGTTATGATTAATTGCCAATTTTTTGATCTGTTCTAGATGTATTTTAAAAGGGATTTTTTTCAAGAGATTGTAGTGCTCAAGAACATGCAAATAATAATCAATATAAAATGTATATAAATAGTAAATAATAGTCTTGTCAAGAGAACCATCTGGAAGGGCTTTGAAACTGCTATACAAAAGACTTTTCTTTATCCATATCTTCCAAGGAGTTTTGTTTCTGCTAGCCATCCACAACACTACCGATGACCGCTTCCTGATTTCACAAACAATCGAGTGACCCGAGGCCTGTTGGGTGTTAATCACAAGTCAAAAAAAATTAGCGGCGTTATCTTGTTTAAACATGATAATTTTGACAGCCCTAATTCATATTAAATATATTTATGCCACGGATTAATGGTGCCCCGAGGAAGACTCTGGACACAGCGATGCACCTCTAAGATGGACCTAACATGGACCTCTAACTTACGGTGTGGTGTTTGGTCCCTTGTCTTGAGTCTGTGTGTGTGTGTGTGTGTGTGTGTGTGTGTGTGTGTGTGTGTGTGTGTGTGTGTGTTTTGTGTGCGTCTGTTTCGGCATGTGTTGTTTTGTCTTCCTCCTTCCCGTCTTTCCTCTGTTTAATTATTATTTATTTATTTATTTTTTTTATGTATTTGTTGTCGGCACTGGGACGCGTTCTTTGTCTCAGTGTATTGTTTGTTTCTTTAATGTGTAAATTTTTTTTAAATTGGTCACAAAAAATATATGCAACAGCAGGTTGACAACTCTTCCTCTTTTCATTTTTTGTCAAAAAAAGATACCAAACACATACTGAAGCACATTTTCAAAAAAAGTAGAATGGAGTCGTTATTTGTGTGTGCGTGTGTGTGTGTGTGTGTCAACATGCTGCCAGAAAACAAAGTATGTCTTTTGGTTTTGTCAGCTTTTAATGAATAAGTTATTAAACTCGGGGTAAAGTATCTTTTTGACATTAATACACAACACACAATTGTATTTTTCAGTGAAATAGGAGACATATTTTGTCCAGTCAAACCTCTGAAATTTGATATTATGTACTTATCAATGGGTTCTTGAGTTTTCAATGAGGGAAAAGGAGGAAATGCCATGCAGAAATTTGCATTTGTTTTATAACATATCTGGATGGGGGTCTTTAAAAGCTTGTTTTTGGTTTGTTTTCTGTGGACTCCCACTATTTCCATTCATTTTTAAGTGCAAATCTGTAAATCAGTGTGTCATCTTTTGATAGATATGAAAGACAACGTGCAGCTCCCATACATTTCTGTGCAGGGGAGCTCCCGTAATTGTGTCAGAAAAGCTACCTCTGTGTAAGTGATTGACATCCCGCTGTGGAGCAAATAGTGGCATCAATCTGCGGTGGCAGCAGGGCCTGGGCTTCAAATCATCCAGTCCTCACATCTGGGGATGCACTGAAGTAAATTCACTCATGTTAAAGTGATATTATATAAAAAAACGCTTTAATAGTAGGACCACTTGATGCCCATCAATACTTGGTGGCTGTGGGAATCCGCACTGCACCAATCAATGAATAGACATTCTAGTTGAAACCTACTACTTCAAGTATTTGCGATAGAAAGCTAAAAACAAAGACTTCCATAATTTTATTTCCAAACCATAAACTTATGACCCTGAACTCTCGGCAGAGAAAGGATATTAAAAAAGGGGGAAATGTAGAGATAAAAAGCAACAATTGAAGGGTGAGACAAGCAGTCACATGTCTTTGATCTGCCGCTCAAACCCGTTTTACTTATTACAATGAGAATGTTGGAGAGTAATGTAAAGAAGAAACCTGAGAAAACATGAAATGATTAAATCAAAGGAAGTACAGCTGCTTAACACACAAATTAAATGAACCAAACACAAACTAGGAACCCCACTGACAAGGGTAATTAGTGGAATGCCGGCTGGCAACAAGTCTGTCCTATTATCATCAGTACATGTGTGCCGTGATCCATACAGGGAGAAACATGAAAGTGTGTTTAGGGGAGCCTATAGATTTTGCACTCATTGTTGGCAGTTTGCTCACTGTTGGTGCTGTTTTTCACAAATCAGGGGCCAGGGTCATCTGCCTCTATCACATTCTATGTTCTATATTCTCCTATGACTTTCTCTCCCATTTCAACAATCGTTGGTACAGTATACAGACTATTTAGCAATTATCTTTGTATTAGATTCTTAAATCAAACATTTCAAGATCTTAAAGTGCCCATATTATAAAAGAAATCACTTTTTCTTGGATTTGGGTTGTCGCTTCCATATACATACAAACTTGGAAAAAAAAAACTCTCCATGTTGTTTTGTGTGAGATACGGTTTTTGAATGTTCTCTGCCTTCAGTCTCCGGGTGAGCTGTTCAACATCTGCACGGCTTTCTACGTCACTAGCCGAGACGAGGTGGCTAATCGTAGGACATGCGTTCTCAATGGCAAAACACTGCTACAACACACACTAGTTCACCATAATCTCCAAAAGAACTACTTCCATGTCCCTGTTCTGCAGGTATTCCACAACTGGCCCTCGTTCAGAAGAAGTCTCCCAGCTAATCCTGCCTTGGACTGACCAAAGTTGGAGAAAGAGTTATCTAGCTGATGTGATCTTACCTAGCTACCGAGCATGTGTGACTCCTAACAATATAGAAGTGTGATGTCTCACTCTGTAGCTAAAACAGAGACCTAAACACACAGGGTGAAAACAGGATCTGCAGCAATTTGCAGAACAACAAAAATATGGTGTTTTTGGAAAATTAAACCATGTAAAGCTATTCTAGTACAACCTCAAAACACAACTATGAACCTGAAAATGAGCAAAATATGGGCATTTTAAAGATAATGGGGCCTATCTTGCACCTGGCACAGAGCAATGCCAAACGCGTCTTTGCTAGTATAAGACGGACACAGGTGTCAGTAGGCAGTAGCACACATTGATGCAAAAGATTACAAATAAAAATACAATGTGAAATAGTATTATGATATGATCTGCTCATGCAAGTTCACGTCATGCACGAGCAGATCAGTTTCTTCTCCTGAAAATCTCTCCTTCCTGCTCAGCAAATCCACCATCATAATAACAATGCATCATGGTACAAACACACCTGGAGATGACTGGTTTATTGCATGTTATACCCAAAACACACCTAGGATTAATGAAGACAATAAGTACAACCCTGTTAAACCATGCGCCTGGCGCACTGACCTTTTTTCTGTCGTCAAAACTAGCAAAAGTGGATTTGGACATGCCCTACACGCAGCGGCGCTATGCGCTTTACACCGTGCGCTTAAATTGTTAAATTAAGGCCCATAATCCTTTGGACTCCAGTTCTGGTTCATGTGGCAACACCTCTGGTTACTTGTGTTAACAGAAAGTGGGATTTAATACTACAGCAAACCTCCTTGACTATATACACCAGAAGATCTGGTTTATCAGTTTACACTGCAGCCAAACAAGCCCATGTTGTTTTATTAAAGAAGTCAGTTAGTTGGCTTTTTCCCCATCAGGCACTATCAGATAAATTATATTCTCTATATCATTTGTGCGTGTAAAGGTAGTGTGAATCAAAAACTCGGTTTAGTCCTCAGTAAAATGAGTACAACAAAAGAATGTTGGAGTCCTACTGCTGAGGAAGAGTGTTATCTATTTTAGCCACTAACTGTCCATTTCTTCTTCCTTTGGAGAAGAGTGTGGTCACACCCAACCACACTCCACTCAACAATCACCATGATGAGAGCTCCATGGCCTCTGCTCCAAATGGGCATTTCTGGCTCAGGCAGCACTTTGCATTCTCAATCAGTCACATTACTGATTGGGGATTTGAGACAAATGCAGATGAGGCTTTTCAGGCAGTTGAGAAAAAGTGCTAGCTGTGGGAGAGAAAGCTCCATTTGGAGTGCAAAGTGATTGTACGTTATACATCTAGTAGTGCATTGCCCATTTTGAGCATATATTTCTCTATATATGTATCAGCATCTCTGTTTCCCATCCGGCAATGGCAGATGGTCGCCCACCAAGAGTTTTGTCTTATGTTTCAGCCTGTAAAAAGAACATTTTTCCTTGCCACTGTTGCACAAAATAATTGCTCTTGGGGGATGGGGGAATTGTTGGGTCTTTGTAAATTACAGAAATAATCCTGTTATGATTTGACACTATAAATAAAGTGGTTGGTTCCAAGTATTTATATTTTATTATTTTATTTAACTTTATTGTGTACATTCTCACAGAGCCTTGCAACAGCATGCTGTGCGTGACATCTTATGCGCATGCAGGATTGTTTGAAAGACGCACACACACACACACTCACACAGCATTCCTCAATTTATAATTAGATCATTAACAAAAACAAAAGTATATAACACACTAACTGACGGGGCACATTAATGACAATCTTATGGATCATAAATTTAAGACACCAAACCAAGATGTAAACTACTTCATC
>JABXJD010000198.1:1085000-1110000 GCA_013375575.1 Percina caprodes
ATGTGGTGAATAAATGAGGTGGAGAACCGCTGTTGGCTGCATGAATCATGGGGCTCCGCCTGACCTTTGTTACCTGCAAAGCCTGTCAGGTTCTAACCACTGGGACCTCACACACACACCCAAACACACACACACACACACACACACACACACACACACACACACACACACACACACACACACAATCTACTGCAGCCGCCACCACCACCCATTGGGAGCAAATCATCCACATCCTGTATAATCAATGAAGGTTGTTGATGTTGCAAGGCTGAAGAACACTCTCGATAGCTGACGCATCTGCTCATCTGCATGTACAATACACTGAAGTCATAAGGAATTAATCTGCGATTGTTGTGTATCTAATGATGAACAACAACTCACAACACACTAAGGTACAGTCACCACCACATGTTGCTCTTTCCGCAGTGGATGCTTTGAAGAAAAAAAAAAAATCTCATTCTGACATTCTAGCATGGATGTGGAAATTGTGGCTTTGCAAAACAGATGCATAAATGAATATGGCCAGTGTACTTGGGTTTGCCAGCGATATTTGGAACCCAACCTCAGGGGGTACAGACAGATCCTCATAGCATTGAGTCACTTGACACCAGCAGCACCAATCAAACAGGTGCTTTGTTTTTTTAGAACATCGAGCCCAGTGTACACGTCAACGCTGGGCGGTGTCACAGATAAAAACCCTACGATGACACGCATCTTGATGGGCTTAGATGCTGGGGGTTTTAACGCATGGTATACACTGCTGTTGTTGCCCTTCATGACAATCATTAAATATTTTTTGCTTTTTATACTGCTTTTTTATGTTTCAGTATACTGAAAAAAAAACAGCACAGGTCTGATGCAACACATTGTATATTCCTCTGTTTCCGAGGTAAATGACCTAGACTGGTAGGCTAACATCTTGCCTCTAAGGTCTCCTGCATGCGTGGCATGACACGCACGTCTCAGGCGCGGCTCGGTCCACGCCGAAACTGCGTGCATGCTAGAAATAGGACCAACGCTTATTTTTAACATGACACGCAAGCGTGTTAGAAGCGTTTCCAGGCAAAATAGAATACAAAAAATGTTTATGTCATTTTGACACAAATACATTTAATAAATGACATTTTGATGTTTAAAAAGTCTCTAGGTTTTGACATAAATGCAGATATAATCAATTTTCAAATATTGCACCTGTCAATACAGAACAAAATATTCTGTAGCCTACCGTATTTTGTCGTCAATACTGCCGACGTTATCTGTGCTGTTATCAACTCAGTATATATTTGAAGAACACGCTTTTATTTGATTTTATCAATGGGAAACATTCAAGTGTACACACGTTTCTGGTGTGCAAAGACAGAAAATGCTACGTAGCTGCCACGTAGCTTTCACGCAACAGAAACGCCACGCTCAAGCCACGCAGGCAGTGTGCAGCCGGCCTTATGTAGTGTGTCCGATGTCAGCGTCATTTCTCGCTTCCCATTCATTTCTATGAGAGCAGCCATGCATTCCACTCTCGTAGCGCAGCAGAAACTTTGCAGAAGCGGGGAGTTGAGTCGCCCGCTCCTTATTTGCATAAAGTTGAATCCAGCCAACTTTATGCAAATGAAGAGCAACCGGCTCCACTTGCCGCCTCTCAAAAGCTGACGAAAATCTCTTAAACTGACCTTTATCAATCAGAAATGAAGACGGGGCGATCCCATCCGTGAAAACAACGCGTCTATGGACACCCACCATTAATCATATGCCTAACTGTTAACCTTAAAAAGATATAAAGAGGTTAAATATTATAGTATTTACAGTGTAAACACATTGAGGTGAAGCACCTCATTACCGGGATGGTTTTTCATCTCATCATAACTAACCGGTGCAAGCCAATCAGTCGGTATAATCACACATCTCGCTCCCCACACACCAAAACATATGTCATCATTTTTCCCGTACACAAACTCAGGACATATTCAAAAGCCTCTGCTGGACATAGGAGGAAAATCACGCTTTAATTTTCAAGCTGAGAAATTGTTATCTCATACTGAATATGAACCACTAGAACGGGATTGAGTTTCACATAATAGCATCCCACTACAGTCGACCGCCCACTGAGCAAAGATACAGCTCGCCATGATTTAATACAGCTTCGATAGTTTCTATTTTTACCAGATTATATCATGTGTGTTGTGACTCTACTTGCAGTTGGTCTGACACGGCCAATCCTGCCTGCTAATTGTTTCTATTTTCCCCCTCATGATATATTATCACAATAAAACGCAATGATTGCATTTTAACTTTAATACTTCTGAAATATTCCATTAGAGTATGTGGTCCAGTAATTTAATATACCTACAATTGTTCTTGCATGTGTGAGCCACTTCTGATGTATGTCAAATACATTTATCACTATGCATGTCAGTCGTAAGATGGTCGAGTTGCAACAGAAATAGAAAACTGATCCTTGAGCATAATGCGATAGGATGACTTGTTCCTCTGACTGGCTTTCTTCAAGATGCAGGCTTTCTTTGAACATAGCCAATGAAACGGAGGAGTAGGAAAAGTGGCACAACAATTGCATATAGACATAATTACCTTCTCATCAATCACCACCTCTATATTTTTTTCCTTGTATTTGTCGCTGTTTTTGTCTCTCGCTCTCTCTCTCTCTTTCTTTCTCTCACACACACAGGCACAGCAGGAGAGAAAAGCTGCTATCTAATGACGTGAACACACGAAGAGGTGGTCTCGATGTAAGGCAGTGGCCATTACTAATGCATTGACTAGTATTGTCCCTTGCTGACGCACCCTCCCCCCCCCAACAGGAACAATTTCACTAAGCCTTTGGTTCCTCGTTACGCATTCTGCAAAATAACATGGGTTGGGGAATAGGCCCCCGCACCTGTCATTATATTCATTATGCATTCAAGGAAGATTATGCAGATCACAAGAGGAGATAATCGAGGTTCACATTATTTTTGAGGCTCCGGTCTGTGTGTAATTTCCTCGGTTTACTAAAAAAGAAGATGTAACTGGAGCAGGTTTAAAAAGAAACATGTATGTCCGTGTTGTTTTCAAAAGTTTCACAGACAAGCAGACAACGAGTGAACCCGCCACAAAAAAAAAAAAAAACCAACGCTAAAGAACTTCTCCTCTTCGGTCCCCCCAACAGGTTGGAAGTGGAATTGTCCATTACCGTTACCATTACTTTTATTCTAATGTCTCAATCAAACTACAGATCTGCTACCTGATCTGGCAAACTTGCACCAAAATAATGTACCTCAAAATAATGTTTCCAAAAGTTTCAGTGGTTCATCAACTCGTAACAGGGTGAACCGCACTTCTGCATTCGCTTCGGGTATAAGCGCACTATGCAAGTGTAATAATACACCCATATTCAGTAAGAGTAGTGAACTGATCATTTATTTTACTTTTTTTACATTTTGGTTGAAAGAAACCCAATTTTTTAATATAGAAACAATTTGAAAATGGGTCAAATTTGATCCGAGGACAACAGGAGGGTTAAACGTCTGTCACAAACTAGTGAGAAAATGCCCATTAATAATATCTTCAAATTTGTCTAAAGGTAAGCTTGTTTGATCTCAAAACAGTAAAAAAAAAAAAATATATATATATATATATATATATATATATATATATATATATATATATATATATATTCAGTTAATGAATAAACGTATAGGACGTGTAATGTATATGAAATCACCAAATCCTCACTTTGAGAAACTTGAACCAGCAAATGTTTGAAATTGTGGATTAAAAAAAAAAAATGACAAAAAGTATGAATCCAATATCCACGTACTTTCCAATTATGTTTCTTGCGATGGATTTATTGATTCATTCATTGATTGTTTTAGCTTTTATTCAGATTTGTTGGGGTACCATTTAAAGCTAAATAAGAGCTACAGTAATAGAGATATACTTTATAATATGCTAACATGAAATGAACACTTGACACAGTCAGTGTGGCAAAGTAATCTTTGCATCCAAGATGGGACATAAAGAATCAAAGTTAAAAAAGGTTTTTAAGGCTTCAGTAATCAGCCGGCGATATAGGCTGTCCCGTCCCCCCCCGCTGATTGCATATTTTGCTGTTCCTTTAAGTAATCAGAGGCTGACAGACTGAATGCAAACTGAAGGAACGGTGTTTTGATTTATTCTACCTAAATCTGGACCACAGTCACAGATGATTGGGTACTCAAACGTACACCTGCAAATGCAGATGCAGACACACACACGCAATAATGATATGGAGGACTCTGGGGAAAAAAATACACAATAGAAGGTAAAAGCACACAAATGAAGAAGACTTTCCGAATGGGATTTTATGGCTTTGAGTTCCAGAGCCTTTCCCCGGGCTTCTCATTCCCAGCTATCTCCGAGCCCCTCTCATTACTTCCCTCCTTTTTTCCATAATAAATACCTTTTTCCCTACGCCTCGCTTTTGGGTCCGTTCAGTTACTACTGACATCTTTTTTCTTTTCTCACGCAACAGTTATTTTGTATGTGTATATTTGTTTTCTGCATTTATTGTTTATTTATTAATAATGTGTAATACGTATGTTTGTTTATGTTTGCACCATTCACCAAGGCAAATTCTACATAAGTGTACTTATTTTGGCAATTAACCTTTTATTCCTAATTGTAATTTGGATTCTAACTAGTGCTGTCAGTTAAACATGTTAACGGTGTTAACGCAAACCCATTTTAACGGCGTGTTTTTGACATTGTTGCCATTTTTTTGACTTTTATGAAGCTTTTTCCAACATATTTGTCACTTTTTTTCAACGTTCTTTTACCATTTTCTTTTTCAAATGCTATACAATTGATGAAACATCCAAATTTAATAAAAATAGTGAACTGGTCATCAACCCAAATTTCTGACATAGAAACTTGTTAAACGCGGGTCAAATTTGATCCGAGGACAACAGGAGGGCTAAAAGTTGCCAAATGTACCATTGACAAGACCAAAGGTATCTGTGTGTTTGGTTGTTGCGAACTGAGCTGTCATCCCAGCATGTCCTTTCTGAAATACCACTTGATGGCCATGCACACAGCTGATGCTGATACCCCCGTCCAAGTGTTTTTTTCACCCTTTGATGGACAGTGTTACACTGTGTGAGAGATTATTTGCTCCAAGTGAGAATGTTAGTGTGAAATTGAACACTACAGTAGGCTATAAACCAATGTTGTTTTCAACAAAAAAACATTTGCATAAAGCAAGCCGATCCACTTTTCCATGTTGATAAGAGCATTAAATAATAAATTATATAATAAATAAATTAAATTAATAATAAATAAAAATGTGCAATTAGTTATGAGTTAACTATGACACTAATGTGATTAATTGCGATTAAATAATCGTTTGACAGCACTAATTCTAACATTTTGGAAGTAACTCTAAATAGTCAGGGTACGTAAACAGCATGTTGGTGAGCAGACTGCGGAGGACAAATAGAATTAGGAGAGGTGGATGTGCATGAGTGGAGAGAAAGACTTAGAATAGTAACATGAGAGAAGGGGGAAAGGTGGCCTACGTGATCGATGGAGACAGAGCAACGGGGAAGAACAGCAGGACAAACACACACTCAGTCAATGCGCGCGCACGCACGCACACACGCACGCGCACACACACACACACACACACACACACACACACACACACACACACACACACACACACACACACACACACACACACACACACACACACACAGAAAAAATGGACTAGCCTCAACATGACTAGGCAGGTAGTCAATGCATGAGTGTACAACACCCTTGGTGCTATCTGAATCAGGCAATCTGTTGTCAGTTGTGCAAAGAGCAGCAGGGCATTCAAACTATTTTTTTTAATCTAAAAACGGTTTACATTTTTTGTAGGGTTTTGCAGTGAAATTTCTTTTATTATCATTACTATTATTATTATTAATAATTGTATTTATTTAAAAAGGTTTTTGTTTTTTTACTCTTGAATTGTTTGATTCTTTCACAGTGGTTTTTTTTAAGTTCAATAAAAGCAACATCTTTCCAAAAGTCTATGAGTATTTGTGTTAAATAATCATAAAAGGTCAGTATTGACCAACATAATCTTGATTGGGATTTTTCCATAATTGAGCAGCCCTTTATCAAATCATAACAGAAGTTATCTTACCCATACTTTAGTAATAAAATAAGTCCAGACCACTCTATAATTAACAGAGACCCAACAATTCCCCCCTGCCTGTTAAAACTTATTTTTAATAGGCAGAAACCTCAGGCAAAAATGGGCTCTTGGTGGGCGCCCATCTGAAATATTTAAGCCCCCCCCAAAGCACTTTACAATTTGCCTCTCATTCACCAGTTCACATACAGTCCCCCTCTAACATGCCAGGAACTGGTCTATCTGTACCAACTGGGTGTCAGTGTCTTGCCTAAGGACATGTAGACAGGAGGAAGTGGGTATCAAACTGCTAACTCTGCAATTAGTGAACGATCTGCTATGCCTGCTGAGCCATAGCTAAGCCGACAACAACAACAACATCTCCAATTTAATGAGTAGAGACAAAGGTAAATGTGTACTTCATTCACTTCATTCTGAAACTGAAGGCAGTATTTTACATTTGAATGGTTTTAAAAGGCTTAATATTTACTTACTCACCCATGTACCTGTGCACTTATCTCGTTATAAGTGTTTAATGTTGTCTGTGCAGTATTTCAAATTGTATTTTATGTAATTTTTTTTCTAATGTATTTATTCTCTAGCCTACCTTCCCTTTCCGTAATTGGCTATGTCACTTATCAGGCCACCATTGAGATCAGGCCACCAAATAAGAACCTGTTCTTAACGATTTGCCGGTAAAAATAAAAAAATTGACACAAGGCAGCTTCCTCGCCTTTCTTTGTCATACACCTCTTTAGAACGGCAATTCATAAAAATCTTTGAAAATGACATTGATTGATTACTACATTTTGTCCTGAGGAGCAAACGCACATTCTGCCATGAGGACTGTGATGACACACAACAAAACATACTTTCTACTGGGAAACAAACACAACAATCAGCGACAATCATTTTCCCTGATGGACATGTAGCCAAAAATGATAGTCCTTCCAACCTCCTTCAGTGTTTATGGAGGTTTGAAAACGCCTTTGAGAAACACTCAGCTGTTACCGTCTCCCTTTTACTTGAAAACACAGACAAGATAGCGTATCAGTGTTTCGACAGCATCATTCATTAAACATGCACACACAGAGGAACTCTACAGCCCGGCCAGACGCCTCAGATAAGCAAGTCATCACTTGTTCACAGGCCAACATAAATCTCCATAACACCGGGGATATAACAAACGCACTAGATGGAGCACGGAGAGATGCTGTGTGCTCATTAAATGGTCACTGCGCTCCACTATTCACAACGCTGGAAGCTGGGACACCAATGACGTATTAAGGGGCAGATGAAAGTAATGATAGTTCAGAGACACAATAACGATGGCTTCACTTCAAAAAGGCAGGTGTAAGAGTGAGTCAAAGAGCAAGAGCCACAGAGGACTTTGCTGAATGGAACAACAGACACACGGAAGAAAGATGAAAGCCTCCATGGTCAATCAAAAAAGTGAATAGGTGTATGGCTTGTAAAAGACTTGAAGCAAATATTGTATTTATTTATTAAAGTGCTCATTCTCAGGTTTATACTTCTATTTAGAGGTTGTACCAGAATAGGTTTATGTGGTTAATTTTCAGAAAACACCATATTTTGTTGTACTGCACATTGCTGCAGCTCCTCTTTTCATCCTATGTGTTGAGCTCTCCGTTTTAGCTACAGAGTGAGGCATCACACTTCTGTTCCATCTTTGTTGGGAATTGCACATGCGCGGTGTGTACTGGTAACTAGTCAGTTGCAGAGCATGAGGGCATGCCATGCTAGCAGCTAGGCGAGCATTATAACGTGTGTTACAAAGTGACGAGCGTTGGTCTCTGAAGTAAAGGCTGGACTACAATAGACCTGTTTGGAGCAGTTTGTGAAGAGTGTTTTCTGTTGGAGATGGGAAGTCTGAAACCCATTTCTCTATCTTACCCCTTACCCTTGGTTTAGCGCATGTCCACGAGACTAACGGCTGTCCCAATACTCATTTTAATCGAGGGGTAGGGGTGGATGGCCCTTGAAAACCATAGACAGTGAATGAAAAAACCTAGGGAGGACGTGAGCTTACTTGTAAACAAGGGGTAGCGTTACACATTGCGCAACAGGCAACAATGGCTGCCACATCAACCAGAGAGACCCATAAATGTAAGTATTTTGGGCTTAAATAATTGATTTAAAAATTACAACTTATTTTGTGCTCTACACAGTCCCGTACATATATACTTAAAAAATCGCTAGCTTGCTATGCTAATGCTAAGAGCTAAATTGCAAACAGTCCCGCATTTCTCTGTATCACACAGGAGGAAACAGCAGCTGATCCACTTTCGGGCTGAAAACGAGCACAAGTCATGTGTTCATGTTGTACCCATTCATTATTGCATTGGTACTGGATTATTGTAATCATTTGTAATTAATTCCTGTTCATGCACTTGTACATTGTTGTTGGTTATGATACCTGATGAAAGAAATGTGAGGGAAGGGTTACTGGCCAACAGGCATCAGACTGGTCTGGAATATCAGAATAGCTGTAGTTAATTTGTTTGTTTGTGGTCTTGTTTTATACATTTGTGTGCCTCTATGTGTGTGACATGTAAGTTATAGTCCTCATAGTAGATAATGATTCTGTAATATATTTTATGTAATGTTTTTTCCCTATTATGTTTAATTTATTGGGCAATAAAGACAGATTTTTGTTAACCGACTTAGACACACTTGCAGGCGGCATCTTGGAAGTTTATGATCAGTACTGTACGGTGATGTAACCAAGTGGTGTCCCATTTCATAGGGGTATGTTTTCACCCCTAGACCTTACCACTTGGTTTCAAGGGCTAGGGGTAAGGGGTAAGGGGTAGGGGTAAGATGGAGAAGTGGGATTCAGCTTAAGTCGCTTTGGGGGTGGACTTTGGGCTTTTTCATTTTGTAAATCTATAACATGTACAACAAAAGATATTTAACACAATAAAAGAAAGCCAAAAAGCCAAAAAGCATAATATGAGCACTTTAAATAAATGTCTGCAGACAACAAATGAGCACGGTGTAGATAGAGGGTTTTTCAAGGTTTTCCGCGGTGTGTATGTAAGCTGCATCGGTAAAAGCCTTGAACACAGAGTGATTCATTGCAATATTACAGCTAACAGGTTTGTGACAGGTGCACTCAGAGGTTTTCTACCGGGGCCATTCTTCTTGGTTAGAAGCTGTCCACATGAATTCATTTGACTAATGGAATTACGCAAGTGTGTGTGTGTGTGTGTGTGTGTGTGTGTGTGTGTGTGTGTGTGTGTGTGTGTGTGTTTATATCAATGTGTGTAAGCATTAGTGGAAAACACAGATAGTGACTTTGCTATTATCTGTCAATAACTGACATTTTAATTCAGATAAAAATCGAAAAATTTTCAATAATAATAATAATAATAATTTTTACGACAAAATACCTAGTAGAAGTAATTGTTATCATGAACATCTGTTTTTTATAATAATGTAACAACACTATCGGCATGATAACATTTGTCAGTCAAAAGCGTTAAAAATAGTATGCTGATCTCCCACTAGAATGGTTGAGGTGTGGTTAGGTTTAGGCCAAAAAATTACTTGATTAGAGTTAGGGAAAGAGCATGTTTTGGGTTAAAATAACTTAATAAGACACCAATTACATTTAAATTGGATTTCAGCTTTAATAAAGATACATGTAAATGTCTGTAAACCTTGCATAGGGTTAGACCTGTAATCTTGCACCTATCTCTACAGTGCTGTGAGTAAGGTCTCACATTTCCATAAACCAATCACATCCGTTTGAAAGAACCAAGCACGCATTGGTTTTTGCATTGTCAAAAAATACAGAAAGCGGAAGGTGAGGGGTAACGGTAATCAGTCATCATGTCAGACTTTATCCCGGAAACAAGAACTGTCATGCAAAAACACCTGCCTTTCATCTATGTCAGAGTTATATATACACTATGACCACTAGAAGGTTTTGTCACATGGCTCTATACACATGTTTTTGGCCATTTGCTGATGGTGGTGTTTTTCTTTGGAGGATTATAAAAAGGCAAACAAAGAAGAAACTAGTACAATAAATGATTGAGTCTAGTCCCTTTGATTCCGTATCAACTTGAATTCTTATTTTTATGTTTTAAAAAGACTGGCCAAAGTTTCTAAAACCAGGCCGTCAAAATCTGCTAAATATAGGACAATGCAGCTGTGTCCAATTTTTTTATGTAATGAGAAACATTCCCTTTTTGGCACTACAATCTCTGCTGCTGTGTAACATTGACCGTCTGAATATCTTAGACGCAGGTATGCAGGTGTTAAGAATGGTTCTGTGCAGCCCAGTGAGTAAAGGATGGCACTAATGCTGCACGGATTTCAAGTTTCATGTCTACTGGGACCACCAATATACAGTACATACACTCATACACAGCAGAGTTTGGGTAAAATAAGCCAGTTAATAAAAAGTCAGACACATAAGCCGTTTAACAAGCTGCAGTGTTTCTATGAACTCTTATCTATTATGGTGCTAGACTCCCAGTGTCAGTGATTTTACAGTCTAAAGGTACAGGAGAGCTCAAAGCAGTCTGTAGGGGAGAAAAACTCATTTCTAAAAAACCCGGCAGTGATCGTAGATTACTGCCTGCAGGTCACAGGTTTGCCAGACCTGTTTGGATTAACTACTCAAGTTTAAATATTGCCTTTATGAGTTTTTCCTAACACTACTCTGATCTTTTTTTATGGTGGGTCCACAGATCTTCTGAGTCTACATTCCAAAGGGGAAAAGAGAAGAAAAAAAAAAAAGAGAGCTGTCAGAGCAGATGTTATTTTGTCATTGGACATAATGGTGACGTGGTCTAGCAGCCTAAAGGGCTGTTCAGACAGAACGTGAGGCGAATTTCAGAGATGTGGTGACTGCAGAGTTAATAGGACCTTTGTTACATTTCATACTCCTCTCGCTTCTTGTTTGCCACTTGTATGTAAAATATCGAACAAAAGCCATGAAATTCATAAACAAACTGAAGGAAACTATTCAGAGCTTCTTCTTCAATGCTGGCTCTACTGCTTTCCTAAGAGTTGATATAAAAGAGGCACTCTACACATGAAAGTCAGTTTACTAGTCATAGGAGTATTACTTTTCAGTGGCTCTGGAGAGATTTTACTTGTCTGCAAAAATTAACCCTAACTAACCCTTTAGACACAATGCTGATAATGTTTAAATAAGATATAATATCTTAACATATTGATAAATATAATTTAGATATTAGGACTGTCAAGACTCTCTGAATCCACAATACGATTTGACTTTCCATTTCAAAGTCACAATTCAATTACATTTTCCATTTCCACATTTTGTTTTCAACAGGAACACCAATGCCACAATAACAGCCACTACAGCCTGTTCTCATGAACCATATGTTCGAAAAGCTACGAAAAGTTGATTTACACGTTTTTATGGGCTGTGTGCACCACATTGACTGCCGCTGTATAAGAACGTGGCTGGCCGAGAAAAAGGGGGGGGGGGGATGGATGGACGTTACCATACAGGACTTACAAGCCAGGGAGCAGGGTTCGCTTCCAGGAGAAAAACAAAAAACTTTCACCCAGGAAATGCATGTTACTTGGGAGTGTTTTAATACAAACCCCAATCTTTTACGTCATTTTGGTGCTTTAACTTAACGTTTGATTCCTGGCACTGCAGTCCCATGCTGAAGTGTCCTTGGGCAAGACACAGAACCCCAAGTTGTGCCCGATGCTGTGCATTGAAGTGTAAATGTGTGTGAATCTTTATCTGATGAGCAGGTGGCACATGCATGATTGTGTGCATGGTGAACGGTTATGTACTATGTAAAAGCGCTCTGAGTAGTCCTTAAGACTGGAAAAGCTCTATATAAATACAGTCCATTTACATTTACATCTCAGACTCCGACAGTTGCCATGGTGCCTGCAAAAGTGCAGCTGTGAAGGATCCAGTATTTTGTGAGGCTGGACTCATACTTTGAACTCAAAAGCAGTAAATGTTTTATATGTTAGGAATCTGTGTCTTCTGAGTCCCACAACTTTGGGTACTTACTTCAATAAACTGCTGGAGTCCATGAGTGTCAAGACTCCAACATAACTAAAATGCATCATCATGCTTTTACATATAACTATTATTCTTGTCAATATTGACCATGCATTATCTTTCCTCATTTTTATGTGTATATGGAGTATGTTTGATTAGGGATGAGGAATAGTTATTGATATTTCATAATTTACTTTGACTTTTCTGTGCATAATATTTTAATAACAGACTCCCTGAATTTCCATGAAAAAAGCATTTCATTTATTTACAAATCATTTTTAGAACAGTTATAACACTAATATTGTTCTAGTGCAGTATTTAATCATGTTCTGTGACATATTCTAATTCCCATATCCCAATTAGAGCTGAAAAGATTAATTAATTAATCAATTGTCAACTATTAAATATATTGCCAACAATTACAACAAAAACAACAATTATAATAATTGGATCAGTTTTAGTTATATTCTATGAAAAAGCAACACATTTCCAAATTCATCCTAATATTTTCTAGTTCTTCGCTCCTCTATGACAGAATATTCTTGTGGAAAAAAAACTAAACATTTGAGGACATCATATTAGGCTTTGGAAAACACTAAGCCACATATTTCACCATTTCCTGACATACCCAGGGCAGTAAGACATTTCCTCAAAGAAAGAGCACAATCATGCTCAACCACTGACAAAAAATTGAGAACTAAACGCAGCCAAACCCAAGAAAAACACTTTAGGAAGGAAATTAAGACTCTGCTTAATTAAATTCCCTTGTCTGAGACAATCATCCCCAATCACAGCTTGTGTGAAGGAGTGTGTCAATCACAGCTAGACAGGTTAACAAAAAACAACAAGACAGGAATACTAAATATCTCAACAACCATATTTTCCCTCATCAGTGACACAAGTGCACAGTAAACAAAAAAGAATGCTATACTTTCCCTTATATCTCATTATGGATGCAAAGTAATGAAATGAAGTCAGCAAAGCTCTAATGTGCGGAGGAGTAATAAGGTGCAGTGTACTGTCAGAACAAGATCAGGATTTTCTGATATAGATGGAACCTGTTTGACAGCAGACGTGGGAGGGAAGCGACAAGGAAAGGCAACTAGGCCATGTCTGCTCAGCACTCTTCTCAGATATTTGTGTGCGTGCGTGCGTGCGTGCGTGCGTGCGTGCGTGCGTGCGTGCGTGCGTGCGTGCGTGCGTGCGTGCGTGCGTGCGACAGAACAACAAAAACAGAGACAGAGTTTGTGTGTGCTCATTAAAGATTGTCTCTGTCTGTTCTTCTAAGAAGCTAAGCCCTGTGTCCATGGCTCCAATGGGGCCCTCAACTAAGAACTTTTAAAATGCTAACTAATTATGAAGTCACACTGCATTACACGGGGAATCACAAAATACCCTCGCTACAAGATAAGAATTAAAAAAAAAAGAAAAAACGATTGGTCCATTGGACACATTATCATGAATGGACACACACTCTCTTCCTTGGTATGAACAGGGTGTGAACCTGGCAAATAAACAAAGCCTCCCTCTGAATTTCACTTTAACCAGAAGAACACCATTACCAGAGTAATTGTCTGGGCCTGTTGGTGGCCGCCAATGGTTGGACTACAAATCCACCCAACTCAGCAAGGACCCGGGTCACGACTCTGGAGTCCTGTTAACAATTTCATCTGAGTCAGTGAGGAAAGGCCAGGCAGGAGACAAAGACAAGGATTCTAATATCTTGCACATTTCATGGGTTAATTAAATGGGTCATCAGACAAAAACTTTGTTATTGAATAATTCTGCAAAACTCAGGTTACCACCTTGGAAAAACACATATTTATCTTCTACAATGATGGGTCATGGCATCTATAGTGTGGTTATGGAAAAATTGTATAAATTAGTACACTTAGTACAAGTATTATAATTCAATATGCAAAACGTTGGCCTTCCACTTGAAAAGCGATTGCACTACATGCTCATCCATCCACCACTTTGCCCTCTACACACTTATTTTCCGCCTAAACCACCCTCACTTACTGTCTTGAACACCATTCCGAGTGATACTGGGAATTAGCGTACATGTCTCAGAGCTGGTGTAGACTGATACACATTGGCACTGTACTGTACTGCAGGAGCGTGACGGGCATCTGAAACGCTCCAGAAATGCTCCAGTGCCTTTTAGCCTCACTATGCAAGTGATTTATTACCAGTTTCCGTTTCTTTCAACTTTTTACTAACCTGATTGGCACACTCTAGTTTCCCTTTTTGTTACTTATGCCAGTAAAAGTCCATTAAATTTTTATATGACCGATAAGTGTTGGTACTGTTATCCAAACTAGAGCTGCAAGAATGAATTGATTAATCGATTAGTTGTCAACTTTTAAATTAATCGCCAACTATTTTGATAATTCGATTACTAGGTTTGAGTAAATTTTTAAGACAAAAGTAAATATTCTTTGATTCCAGCTTGTTAAATGTGAATATGTTCTAGTTTCTTCTCTCCTCTGTGACTATGAACTGAACTCTTTGGGTTGTGGACAAAGCAAGACCTTTGAGGACGTCATCTTGGGCATTTGGGAAACACTGATCCACATTTTTCACCATTTTCTGACATTTCATAGACCAAACAACTAATCGATTAATTGAGTAAATAATCAACAGATTAATCGACTATGAAAATAATTGTTAGTTGCAGCCCTAATCAAAACTATACTTTCTTTGATACTCTACCTTTAGTAAAATTTTTTACAAAACCCTTTTAACCCGTTTAATAAAATAAGATACACTTCTCTATTGTTAAATGCTGCCTAAACATAAGAAGTTGTACAAGTAATTTTGCCTTATTAAAGTAGGTAAAATTTTTATTCAAATAAGAAACTATCTGATCAGAGAGCGAGTAAAAATTAGAAATCTGACCAGAAAATACAAATATTTCGGTGCTTAAAAAGATTTCAATACTCTCCGCCTAATGTTTTGAGGTTCAACACTCAGCTCTACTGTATTCCTGAGTGTTATTAAAGTTCACTTTAAAGATGACTCAAATCCATATCTTCTTGTTGTGTTATTGCCTTTTTGGTATGTCTTCACTTATGCAACAAACTAATGTTGTAAAGGTTACAGGGCTTAAAGAAGCTTCTCAAAATTAGCGTCCGAAGGTTGAGACTTTCACTCTAGGTAACCATGACTGATGCTGCGTTCCAGGCAACCTGTAACTCGTGTTTTCACAACCTTCTAGCCATGAAAGTGCCCTGGAATGTCAAACCCATAACTAACTACCCGTGAACTTGTACCAGATCCTTGTAATGACCAGTTACAGTTTTGACGTCACACACATAAACAACAAAGTTGATGAGGTTATGTTTATGAAATGAAGCCCAAAATATGTCGCAGTCTAGAAATCATTACTATCAGCTAACGCTAGCTGATAACTTCAACATTAGGTAGCCGCAGTTAACGCTAACGCTAGCTAGAAGTGTTTGTCTTCCCGTTTGCCTGGAACGCTACCAAGTTGTGAGTCGTGACTTGAAGTCGTAACTTAAGGGGTAAGGTTGTCTGGAACGCAGCATAACCATCCCAGTCAGTTACTCCAGTAAGACAGTAAACAGTATAGATGTCATGTGTTTGCAGTGCCCAGACATAGTGATATACGGTATACCAAGATGCAACGCTCCACTGCCAACACTGCCTTTGATCCCTATGTGTTGTTACGGTGATGACTAGTTTGGTGGGATTAAGAAGATAATATGGTGAGAAAGTACAGTAGCACTTTATTTCTTTCAAGCGAGCGCCGACACATCAGAGTCCCTGTGAATACAAGCAAACACTACACACACATTATCTGAGGAGCACAAGTAGGGGTTTGAAAAGAACATGGGGTACTGGAACAGTCTCTCTTTCTGTCCCTCTCTTCTATTACTCTCCATATTACCATCCCTTTCTCTATCTCTAGCTTTTCTTCCGAGAAACACTCTTACTCTTGCTTCCTAAAACCACTTAAACCTGCAACAGCTTGGCCACTTACCATCTGTCCTCTATCAAATACTTGAGATATCTCCTAAGTCTATCTCCTAATCTAATAAATCCAGTTGGGATCAGAACACAGGGTTAAACAAATCTGAAAGCTTTCCAACATTCTACTTTACAGTAAAATTGTCACTGCCATAACTTGTCCGCTGTCCCGTTGGACGTGCATTGTTGAGATAAGCTTATTCACGGTCAATTTAATTGAACTTTGGCCTTTCTTCGCACATGCAAGGCAAAAGGTGCTGTACTATATACATGGACAGATTAAATTACAATACTAAATATAAAAAATATTGAGCTAATTAAGTGTCAGCTCCATAAACCTCTATCTGCATCATGTTGATGCCCCGATAATGTTGTTTTTATTACTCAGTATTCCTCATTGGGGAGACAGAAACTATGCACTATAGCTTTTAAGTAAATGTTAAGTGTATTAGTTTAACCTGCAAAAACGGATTCCTTTAATATGTTGAACCTGCAATAACTGATTTCTTTGGCCACTTGGGGGCAATAAAAACAAGCTGTGAACTGTGAGCTCACCTTTTAAGTTGAACAGTTGCTTATTTACATATTTAGCAGTTATGGAGCGTCATAATCATTTATGTGGAATCCTGTTTTTGTGCACCAGATGAATGCAAGTCAAGTATTATCTCTCTTTAGCTCTTTTTGTTTGGTCTCCACTAACCCCTGAGGGATATATCTGTCTCTTTAGCTGCTAAATGCTCCACCATGTTTACCAGCTAGGTTAACTCACTCCATGCAAATGAGCAGTGCAAGGCAAGGTGCTGCTACGTGAAAAAATGAAAATTTTATTTCAAAGTTATCTGCACCACTATGAATGGAAATCACAAAAAACACTAACACACTAAAGTGTTTTACAATATACTTTTACTACCCTACCCTTCTCAAACAACAGTATTATTTTCCTTCCTTTTCAATTGGAGAAGCCAGTCTTAACTTTCCTCTCTTGTTGGGATATGTACTGCGACTAGCTGAGAATATATTAATTATTCAAAACACGGCCCTATGATATTAACAGAGTATAAAGGATGCCCTTTGGTTTGTCTGCATTGTCAAGGTGCAGGAAACCTGGCGCATTGTGCTAAGCGCTATCACTGTAAATTAATAACATTTTTCACCTTATACACTGAGGAAATGTGACTTTCTTTTTACGAATCTATGAAAGCAGATAAGCTGAAGACAAATTAATGGGTACACTGTACCAACTCCATCTCTTATGCAATAACCCAATTTCTCAACAATTACATTGCCAGGTGTGAAGATTCAGGCTTTAAATACTCCAGCTTATATTCAACATTTTTAAAGATAAGAACTTAATCTGCATGACATGGTTCCAAACAAAAACTCAATATGCTGTGTTTAAGACATTTTAAGATGCAAATTTAATGCCCTTTAGATTCCCTTACGAGAGGTTTAAAGACAGAGACGTGTGGAAAAAAAGAGGGAAATAGGAGTGGTGATAAAATGTCTTACTGGAACCATTGAACGGTGTCATGGTTACCTGGTTTTCATCACTACGCTGGGAAGCTTTCTAAGCTCCTTCCTGCTTTCTGCCAAGCTCTCTCCCTCTCATCCTCTCCTGTGTCCGTTACCTTATCGGTCCCATCCCTCTTTCCCTGTCAACCCCAGCTCTCCCTCTCTGTCCACCTTGCCCTTCCTCAATAGTTCTTCTCATTCAGTCCCAGTGTTTGTTGAGGAGCCAGTAAAAATGGCACCAGCAGCTGTCCAAACATTGATGGCCCCCCGCTGTGTGTGGAAGACCCCCCCCTTCCCCCCATGTTCCCAGTTGATTTCGTGCTAGCTATTATCACAGCCCTGATGTTTTCCGCTACTGTCACCATGGCACCAAGGAATGGCCAAGGACAGACAAGCGACGGAATATGTGGAGAAATGAAAATAAAGCAAAGCTGGGAAAGAACTCAAAGATAAGGGAAGAAAGCAGAGATGAAAGTAGATGAGTGATCTAGTGGGAAATTCAAAAGAAAGAAATGACAATGAATAGATGAGGGGCGTGAAGGATAAAATGACAAGAATGGCATGATGGAGCACAGAAAAGACGGCGATAAGGAGGATGTGTAATATTAGTCAGCTTGTTCAAGTGATGTTACGCTTGATACAGGAGCTTGAGGAGCTTGAGGAGCTTTTTAGACATGCAAGGCTCCAAGCCTTGAAAATTGGCTTGTTTGACCAGCAGTACTGATACAGATCTCATTTCAGAGCTCCCCTCTGCCTCAGACTACCAATAGAGTGCAGTTACTGAACTGTTGCAAGGGTGGTTTTAGGCCAGGGAGGTCAACTGTCCAATTAGCCCTTGCTGAGTTCAGTGGAGAGACAGGAAATGACTGAATTGGAGCTTAATGGCTACCTGTAAGCTTAAGCAGACTTGCAGTCTCCATTTTGGTCAGACGTTTTCATCATGATATTTTTAGTGGCAAACATTTTTTATTGTGCCAGCCTCACTGCTTAAGAAAGCTTGATATAAAGGAAGTGGATTAGGAAACAAGATTGCAATAAGGGTTGGCAAGACCATGACATTATAACTGTCAATTACCAGTAAATCCCTGTGAGGCATAATGTATTGTGACATGTACTGTATATGTCACATACAAAATACACAATACATACATACATACATACATACATACATTTGGATGATGTTTGCATTTAGAGTTTATATCCAGATGATTAATTCATATTTGGAATGGTAAAATTAAAACTAAACAGTTTGTTACTGAAATGTGCAAAACTGATGTGAATTAGAGCAGAAAGGCAGGACACCCTCATCAGCCCCCAGCAATAAGCCCCAAAAAACTGAAACCATACAAAAACTACAAACATACTTCCTTTACGAGTGCACCAGCTTGTTTATGTGTGTATCGACGGGATGCATCATCCTCTTCCTTCACCCTCCATCGTCCTAAGAATACTGTGTGTTTATTAGAGTGTGTGTCATCTGGTATGAGTACGCATGACAGTGATGTGTCAGCCGCTCCTTCATATGTAATTCGTGTCATTGCTGCTGTCCTGGTGTGACTGCAGGAGCTTAAGGCAACAGCTGTTCTCTTCTCCAAATGCAGGGGCTGCATCACATTTCTGTCTCTCTCTATTTCTACCCATCTCTAACACTTTATTATATTTTTAAAGATTTTTTTATAAGGCAGCTGAAGACATGAAAGGGGAGAGAGAGGGGGAATGACATGCAGCAAGGGCCGCAAGTCAGAGTTGAACCTGCGGCCGCTGCATCAAAGAGTACACTTCTATATATGAGTTTGTGTTTTGTGTCAACACGGATGTGTGCCTGCTCGTTCAGTGTTCACATCCCACTGCAAACACTGTTCCTAGTGTCGTCTAGGGATGCAATGATTATGGATTTTGTTGGTACAATTATAGTCTGAAGAATAATCACTTCAGGATTATCACGATAATTATGCACTCATTTATTTCACTACTAATGTCTGAAATCCCATGAATTTAACTTGTTATTTATTGCTGCCTTTTAAAGCAGAAACAACTTTATTAAAAATGTATTAAATGATCAATCATCAACCTTTTAATCTGAAAAGATAAGAGACTAGAGGTGAATTAGTCACTCCATAAACTAGGGGTGGGGGGGGAATAAAAAAAATCGATACAGCATAGTATCACGATATTTTCCGTAGCGATACACAGGCGGCAAGTATGTGTTGGTCAGTTTGTCTGCTTGACAGTCGCATTTATGGAACCATTGTATATCCTGCACTTGCTACTATTGCACTTCTGGTTAGACTTAAACTGCATTTTGTTGCCTTGTACCTGTACCTGTCTAATGACAATAAAGTTGAATCTAATCTAATCTAATTATGCAACAAAATTATAGTGAGATTAACAAACTGAGAAATGTATCTTTTTAGATAAAACAGATGTTGACAAAGTTTCCTTTTGGGGACATCATTTGAAATTGGGAAAAAGTTGGAAAAGAAAAAAAAAAAAAATATATTGCAGAATATTGCAATATGTTTAAAATCTCAATAATATCGTATGTTGGCATAAGTATTGTGATGCGTCTGGTGATTCCCATCCCTACCTTAAACAGTGCTGTCCTTCTTAAGAAGAAGTTGGCCCTTCTTGGGCTAGAAGCGACCCCGCTAGCTGGTGTGTCTAAAAGTTGGACGTTAGCTAACTGGTAACGACAACAAGCTAACAAACACTTTGCAAGCTAGCAAGCTTACCAACATGGGTTGAATTCCCTGTTGCAGCTGCAGCTGTCCTGAGGTCTGGGGCTGGCTCTGCTCTGTTTTACAGCGGTTTGCTGACTTTATGTAACGTTACAAAATTGCAGCAATAAGATCTTCCACCACGGGAGGCCATTGTACACTCTGACAGTCAATACTCGCAGTGGCCGGCGTCTGATTTCAAGTGTGTAGAGCGTGTGCGCACGTGAGCATTTATGTTGTCAAGAAGGTTTAATAAGAACTGCACACACTGCTACACATAACGTGCAGTCAGTCAACACTCTTTACAGTCAATCAATAGTAAAACCAGTACTATTGTCAGTATGGATTATACTGTAGGTAGGGGAGAGGTCTTACCAGCAGAGGCATGGCCAGGTCAGCAAAGTAAACAAAGGCTGCCCCGAGTGTGAATCCCACGGCAACAGGCAAGAAAGCAAACGAGCCGTACTTGCCGGAATCTTCCGCCATGTCGATCGCCGGTGCCAGCAACGACCAATAGGAAGCAGCCAGCATTACCTGAGAGAGGCGAGGAAAGGGACAAAAGGGGAAATGAAAAAAAGAACTAGTATCGTAACAGCAGAGCCTTGTACGATATAACACAGAAATATAGCAATCGAATATGACTAATTATCATTATTAGGGGTGGAAATCACCAGACGCCTCCTGATACGATATCATCACAATACTTATGCCATGATACGATATTATTGCTATTTTAAACATATTGCAATATGCTGCGCTATATTGCAATTTATAACCTTTTTTCCAACTTCTAATTTTTCCCAATTTCAAATCATGTCCCCAAAAGGAAAGTTAGTTAACATCTGTTTTATGTAAAAAGATACATTTCTCTGTTTGTTCATATCACTTCAATATTATTGCTGCAAAATGGGATCGTCAAGCAGACAAACTGACCAACACATGTATAATAAAAGATCCATACTTGGTGTCTATGTATCGATAGAGTATTGCCACGGAAAATATCGCGATACTATGCTGTATCAATTTCCCCCACCCCTAATCATAATGCACAAGAAAATGTTAATTGTTGACAAGTTTCTTCAAAAATAAAAAACTGCACATGAGCCAATTTGAAAGTGACGTTTTCTCGTTTTTAAAATATCTCATCCATTGGGACTGAGGCAGGAACCACTGGTATGAACACATTTGTTCTTACGTTGCACCTCTAACTGATTTGCACCTTTTTCTTAAAATGTACTCTCACGAACACAATCGACGTGTGGGTCAGAGATCTGTCGTAAAAGTCAGGTACAGATGGGCCACCTGTCACCACAGAGGGGAAAAAAAGTTTAGACTTACAAATTACAAACCCATAATTTAAATTTTAAGTTGAAATTAAAATGAATGAAATTAAATAGGTATATATAATAATAATAAGGCACTTTAAATAAAAACAAAGACAGGAAAGAATAAAATAATACAACATTGCAACTACAACAAAGAAACTAAATTATCATGGCAATTTATTGAATCTTTATTATTTTATTGGCACATTTTAAAATCGGGCTCCCTATATTGATCACTAGAGCATTTTGCACACGCACTGCTTTGCTTTTGGTGGAGGCTGCAATTTTGCCGGTCAAAGATCATCAAAGTTGACTTTGCTTTGCCAACGTTAGCAAGTGTTTCAATTTCCCATTCGCTCGCAGAGAATGGAAGTGAAGAGGAGGAATAATACGGCAATTTGCAGTTAAGCGTGTGGTGAATCTGATTTGGAACAAGCAAACCTCAAAGGCAATGTAGGTTTAGGCTAAAAATATGAAGATGTTCTTGCATGAGGCCCAATATTTGCCAGAATTTGGTGTAAAGGAGCAGTGCCTGATAGAAACGATAGAACGATACAACTTTAATGTCAGTTCACAATGAAATTCATTTTCCGTTCCCGAGCAGCTCCGCTCAAAAAGAAGAAATAAAAAAAATATATATATATATATATATATATATATATATATATATATATATATATATATATATATATATATATATATACATACACACACACACACACACACACACACACACACACACACAGAGAGCTAGGGAACAATTACACATATAGTACAAAGATGAAGACATACCAACAGACATGACAAAGAAACATGATATCCTGTGGTCCACATCTTAATTGGCAGCACACTGATTTTGGTTTAGCAACAGGACAGACTGATGTACTGAATAAAAGAGTTGTTAAGCCTGTTGTACCTAATCAAAGAGACTCTACCAATGAGCTTAGCAAAATGCATTGTGGGTGATCAGGGACACGCCCTCGCCTCCTCATTTGCAACAGGACTGAGCTCCTTTATAAAAATAAATAAATAAATGAATAAAAAATATAACTGATCCAAGTTGTTTCACGGGCTATCAAACTCCTTAATGAATGTAATAGTTAATGAAGGTCCTGTACGGTAACAAGGTTATAGTTATTTATTTTCTCTCTTGTTTTCGCAGCTGGTCTGGAACCCTACTCACCTGCCCCCCCACCTCTCACCCCCCAAAGTGGTGCCCTGGTCTATGATATGAGTATTGATGTCTACATGTTAAGGCATTTTTGTCTTGTTTTCTTATCTTAATGTTGTCAAAAAAAATAAAAAAAATAAAAACAATTAAACTTATTCAATTTTGAGTTTAGCTCCTTTCATAGCTGCCTCCTGAAACAGGATTAGGCCTGGAAATGCACGAGTGGGTGTTCACCCCTGCCAATCAAAAGTAATGGAGGCCTATTGTTGGGCTGCTGTCAGCTCTGGATCTCCAAAGTAATGTACCGCTAGCATCAAATCTAGTCCGCTCTGCTAGTCAGACAGAGTATAACAATGCCAAAATCGAACTCTGGCAGCTGAAATGTATGATTTATGAAAAACCTGACAGTTTAATTCAAGTCTTATCCATGTTGAATTGCCTGTCAGCAATCAAATCCTCTCCATGATTGCAGAGGACAAATGATCCCATCGTCTTTTCCATCTACAATATAACCTGTCTTGATATTGCCAAGCAGAGTCATTTGCCCCAGCGAGGTCTCATGCCTCTTTAAGGTTAGCGATCGTAAAACAATCTACCCTCACTTTTACAGTTTATATAATGTGAATGTACCTGTTCTCATAGTATCTGCTTTCTGACTTAATGCCCAGCTGGCTGCACAAGGCAATACACACACATACATATACATACATACACACATATATACACACATATATACATACATACATATATATACATACACACACACATATACATACATATATATACATACATACACACATATATACACACATATATACATACATACATATACAGTGGTGTGAAAAAGTGTTTGCCCCCTTCCTCATTTCCTGTTCCTTTGCATGTTTGTCACACTTAAGTGTTTCGGAACATCAAACCAATTTAAACAATAGTCAAGGACAACACAAGTAAACACAAAATGCAATTTGTAAATGAAGGTGTTTATTATTAAAGGTGAAAAAAAATCCAAACCATCATGGCCCTGTGTGAAAAAGTGATTGCCCCCCTTGTTAAAACATACTATAACTGTGGTTGTCCACACCTGAGTTCAATTTCTCTAGCCACACCCAGGCCTGATTATTGCCACACCTGTTCACAATCAAGGCATCACTTAAATAGGAGCTGCTTGACACAGTAAGGTCCACCAGAAGATCCTTAAAAGCTACACATCATGCCGAGACCCAAAGAAATTCAGGAACAATTGAGAAAGAAAGTAATTGAGATTTATCAGTCTGGAAAGGGTTATAAAGCCATTTCCAAAGCTTTGGGAATCCAGCGAACCACAGTGAGAGCCATTATCCACAAATGGCGAAGACATGGAACAGTGGTGAACCTTCCCAGGAGTGGCCGGCCGCCCAAAATTACCCCAAGAGCGCAGCAACGACTCATCCAAGAGGTCACAAAAGACCCCACAACAACGTCCAAAGAACTGCAGGCCTCACTTGCCTCAGTTAAGGTCAGCGTTCATGCCTCCACCATCAGGAAAAGACTGGGCAAAAATGGCCTGCATGGCAGAGTTCCAAGGAGAAAACCACTGCTGAGCAAAAAGAACATCAAAGCTCGTCTCAATTTCTCCACAACACATCTTGATGATCCCCAAGACTTTTGGGACAACATTCTGTGGACCGATGAGACAAAAGTGGAACTCTTTGGAAGGTGTGTGTCCAAGTATATCTGGCGTAGAAGGAACACTGCATTTCATAAAAAGAACATTATACCAACAGTAAAATATGGTGGTGGTAGTGTGATGGTCTGGGGCGGTTTTGCTGCTTCAGGACCTGGAAGACTTGCCATGATAAAAGGAACTATGAATTCTGCTGTCTACCAAGAGATCCTGAAGGAGAATGTCCGACCATCTGTTCGTGTACTCAAGCTGAAACGAACTTGGGTTCTGCAGCAGGACAATGATTCTAAACACACCAGCAAGTCCACCACCGAATGGCTGAAGAAAAACAAAATGAAGACTTTGGAGTGGCCTAGCCAAAGTCCTGACCTGAATAGGGGGCAATCACTTTTTCACACGGGGCCATGATGGTTTGGATTTTTTTTCACCTTTAATAATAA
>JABXJD010000198.1:1115000-1150860 GCA_013375575.1 Percina caprodes
ATCCAAAAGTCATATATAACAACTTGTAGAACATATAGTGGCGTGGCCCTGACGACAGCAATATTGGTCTATTTGCTAATCGGTCCACCATTGCACAGCAAATCCTACTCACAACTCTGGTGTAGATGCTAGTGGTTCAAGAAAACAAAACAAAAACTATTGGAATTGAAAGAAATTTAATCATTTTACAAGAAAATGTTAGATGAAAGATTCATTGATTTTGATTACCTATAACTGATTTATGCTCACAATATTTGTACCAATTGGGACATTAAAAATCAGCTCAGAAGCCTCTCAATGTAGCGCCTAACAAAAAAGGCCCAAAGGAATGGATTGTGTTGATGTTTGAAGTAGAAAAAGAGTATGTTTCATCACTCAAATAGTTTGAATTTTATACTCAAAGGCTGAAAGCAGCAAGTCAATTTCACATGCTGACAGTTCCAAATGGCAGTGAGGGAGAACAGTTTGAAATTTTGAACTTTACTACTCAAAAATTCTATAACAGCTTGACATCAGTTAACCACACACAGAACACTCTTATCAACTCTGCTGATCTGTGATAGAAGAGGGGAAAGAGAGACAAGGAATCTATTCTGAGCCCAAGACAAAAAGACACTTTTAAAGGGATGGGTATACAGTCCCTGACAAAAGTCTTGTCGCTTATCTATTTTGTAGAAACACCTGCTATTAACCTGACTTTTAATTAATGAATTGGTGTAAGAAATAGCTCATATGAAAAGCTAAAACCCTCCCAAATGATGTTCATGCACTGAAATAAATCTGTTTCACTGAAAAAAGATTTATCATTTAAACAAGACAGAAAGGTAAAATTTTGGCAAGACAAAAGTTTTGTCGCCTATACAGAAATTGAACAAATTTACTGCAAATACTAAAATATGTCAGCAAATTAAAAAGCGGTGCTGTGTGATCCAAATTTAATATCTTGTATGTCTTCCATGAGCTTGAAGGACTGCATCCATGTGGTTTGGCAAGGATTCATACAATGTATTGATGAAGTCATCAGGAATAGCTAGGAAAGCAGTCTTGCATGCCTCCCAGAGTTCATCAATATTCTTTGGTTTCGTCTTCCATGCTTCCTCTTTCATCCTACCCCACATATGCTCAATGATGTTCATGTCTGGTGACTGGACTGGCCAATCCTGGAGCATCTTGATCTTCTTCGCCTTGAGGAACTTTGAAGTGGAGATGGAAGTATGCAATGGAGCACCATCCTGCTGCAGAATTTGGCCTCTTTTATGGTTGGGAATATAAGAGGTAGCTAAGATTTCTTGGTATTTGAGACTGTTGATGTTGCCTTCCACCCTGCAGATCTCTCGCACACCCCCATACTGAATGTAACCCCAGACCATGATTTTTCCGCCACCAAACTTCACTGTTTTCTGGGTGAATCTTGGATTCATGCGGGCTCCAGTAGGTCTACTGCAATATTTGCAGCGACTGTGGTGTAATTCAACAGAAGATTCATCTGAAAAATCCCCTTTCTTCCACTTTTCCACCATCCTTTTAGCAGGCTGTGGGCCTTGGCAAATGCCACACAGTTTTTCAATCGTCTTTTGTTTAGTGCTGGCTTCTGGGCACTGATTCGACCATGGAGGCCAAATCGAGACAGAATCTGACAAACTGTTCTGGTTGACACAGGGACTTCAGGTGACCAGGTCTCGTGGAGCTCTGCTGCAGTGGAATATGGGCTGGCCTTGGACTTTCGAGCCAACAAACGGTCCTCTTGAGCGGTTGTCTTGCGGGGTCTGCCTGACCTGGGCTTGTCAAAAACGTCTCCAGTGTCTTCAAATGTTTTTTTTATCCTCTGTACTTGACACTGAGACACATTGAAGGTGTCTGCCACATCATTGAAGGTGTCTGCCACATGATCTGGTCTTCAGCCTCTTGATAATCAAAACTTTAGTCTCAGGGTGAATCTTAGGCATGGTTGCAGAGGTCTAGTTGCAGTTGATGTGAAGGTCTAGTGTACTGGGGTTGTGTTTATACACACCTGAGACCCAATTGATCCATTATTAGTCACAGGTGAAGCTCATATGACAAGGCGACAACACTTATGTCTTTGCAAAAATTGACTCAATGGGCTTTACCAAGCTGTGAATATTAGAATACTTTTTGACAGTTTCGTTTTGCACTGAAACATTATTACAAAAGCTGTTGGGATTAAAATGAGCCATTTCTTGTAAATAATATATAGAATAGAAATATATTTCAGCGGCACTTCAGGTCAATTTGTACACAAGCGACAAGACTTTTGTCAGGGACTGTAGATGCTTATTTCTGAGGATTTCAACATCAATAAATGGGGGGTACTGAATATGATGGACAGACTGTCAGATGGAAAAACGGCCTGCTTCATTTAACCCTGGCACCTGGCCTGAGAAATCATCCAAAGTTACCAGCATCCAAACTAAAGGTTTGACCACGGGAGGGCTACCAACTTGGCTGCAAATATCGGCATGCAAGATGTCGAAAAAGTCAAGCTTCTAGAATCAGTTTAAAACTTGCATTGATGACAACCAAAAGGTTGGGTGTGAGATATGCCAATGGAAACAAGTTTGACAAATCAAATGAAAACTTTACGTAACAGATCAGCCTTATTAAAGTATGATTGGCAGCCTTTAGAATACACTTTTCTAATGTGTCTAAATGTGTTGTGATGATCCGAAAATTGATCTGATCCGTGACTCAAAACCAGGGTCCCATCCGAACTGTGAGTTTTGTGATCTATTGCACCCTTAGTGATTATCCAACTGACTCTGTTTTCTGTTATTGTCTCTCAGCAGCTGCAGAGTGCATAGCCACTGGATAACCTGATTGAGAGACAGCAGAAGTGAACTAAACTGAAGCTTGGAAGCCCAAACAGTAATATTTGGGACAGCCCTGGAAATATTCTTTCTTCCACTTTTTCCGTTCCCCTATCATCAAAGTACTTTTGATTCCTTCCTCTGATTTGCATGTGCAACAGCCAAACCCGAGGCCCATTTCACAATCTCCTGTCTTCCTCATTAAGTATTGCTCATTAAGTCTCAAATCAACAGTCTCAGGGTTATTGGAACCAGCACCCAATTAATTACAGCTTTGTTATCTCACTTGGGGCAAAATGCTAAGCTTTTTGCAGCTAGTTTTAGATAAAGATATGGAGCATTGTGCCCAAGAAATATCGCTGTTAGCATATGAACATCTGAACAGAGTATTAGCGTAGGTATTTATGGAAAAAACTGGAAATGAGTGCAGTCATCATTACTACTATTTTTACTCTATTTCAACTGTGTCCGTCTAGTTCTTATTAGCTTGGAGCTTGGTTCATGTGCACGGGTAGCTCCAGCAATAAATAATATGTCAGATAGGAAAAACAGCCAAACACAGGATCCTCCTCAGGCCTGGATTTGTGTTGAACTGTACATCTACAAAACATACAATGGGGATGAGAGAAAAGTCATGGAGGAAGAATCTCTAACGTTTTGGCCACACTAGCACTATTTGTGGTCCAGACTGAAATATTTAGAGAGTCATCCACAAGGCCTCTAGTGTGGCTTTATATTCTCTTGTATAAATAATAAATAATTTTTTTTTTTTTTTTAAATACTGAAAAAAGTAAATGAAACAAAACAAAACAGCAGCTACTGGACTTTTCACAAAGTTGTAAGCAATTAATAGTAATGCATTACTCATGAATTTAAGTGTAATCACAGAAATAGAAAATGCAAGAATAAATGCTTTATTAAACTAAGTCCATCCATCCTAACTGTGACACAACAAGCTTTTAGTAGGCATTGTATGTCACTGGGTTCCTACTTCCTTCTTTGTTGACACCCCCAAATGGCAGAGGTGGACAATATATTTTAAATAACTAATCTTTCTGCAAAAAGGGATTTGAAATACTCTTTTTTTCAGTTTTGTTTAAGTGCCCATATTATGCTCATTTTCAGGTTCATAATTGTATTTTGAGGTTGTAACAGAATAGCTTTACATGGTTTCATTTTCAAAAAACACCATATTTTTGTTGTACTGCACATTGCTGCAGATCCTGTTTTCACCCTGTGTGTTTGGGTCTCTGTTTTAGCTACAGAGTGAGACATCTCATCTTTCTTTGTAGGGAGTCACACATGCGCAGTAGCTAGGTAAGATCACATTGTATTGTATCACATCAGATTGTAGCGGTGTTTTGCCATTGAGAATGCGCTAGCATGCTAGGGTTAGCTACCTCGTCTCAGCTAGTGACGTAGAAAGTCGTGCAGATTTTGAACAGCTCACCTGGAGGCTGAAGGCAGATAACATTCAGAAATCAGATCTCACTCAAAACAGAATGGGTGAGTTTGTATGCGTGTGGAAGCAGCAGTGACACAAAATAAAGAAAAAGTGATTTTTTTCATAATATGGGCAATTTAAGATTTCCATTGTCACATTGGGGTCAGTTTATTCAGAATTATGATAGAAATATTAGCAGGACCTTTTCTAATATATGGTCGGCAACAAAGAGAGTTAGTCATTTTTCCATGTTACTATAATTGTCGAAAATATCTCAAAATGGTCTCATCCTTTTTTTTAGCTTAATACATCTTAGCTGGACAGCTTCGGAGTCATTGGAATGGTTTTAGGACTTTTTTTTTTTAGTTGAATGGTGGTCATCTCTCGTCCCCCTAGCTCCTGTAAGCAGAAAAACCACCCTTGCAACTTTGGGCCGGTGAGCAACCGGCCAAGGTGTCAGGAAGTATTGCGTGATATCAGGTCTTGCGATGCATGGCACTGCACGCATACGCCCATTCAGGAACCAGCTAACAAGGTAGCGATGGACACTTTTTCACACTATCTTCATGGCTGAGCCGGCAAAAAATAAGCAGAAAGCTAGGACACAAGTTAACATAAGAGCTGCCAAATATCTATTCCGAAGATGTAGGGTGAGCTCTATAAAGAAACCAAAAGCAAAGAAATGGCCAAAACTGCATGGTTGATCTGATTTTAGAATGCTTGAGGGAACTCATCAAGATACATGTCAGTGATTATAATCCTGCAGGTTTTGGAGGTTCAATGTGAGAAATGAACAGTAATATTATAAACCACCACAGAGTCATTTTATGGTTTCATAACTATACATTGTTTTACATACAGTGGTCATTACATGTGATGCACATGGTCCCTGTGTTCTAAGAAGGCTACTACAGACTTTATATGCTACCTGTTGTACCCGCTATTATAGAACAGACCAATACAAATTGGACCAATTTACGTGTTTGCCGTTACAAGAGAAACCACTTCTGCAGATAGCAGATAAGCAGATGCCATGTAGTCAATTGCCATAAATCCTATTACTATTTAATTCCACAATTACACAGTGAAAACTTCATGTTCTCAGTGATTCCTTCACATCTGTGGTAGGAAAACACAGAGAACTCTACACTGAAATCCAGGTCAGTTTTGAATAAAATAAGAGACCACAGAGACGATAACAGGACAAAGAGTCTGCCGCCACGCTAGCGGCTCTGTGAGGCTGAACTTGGGCACAGCGCAGTGATTAGAGCTAAATGCCAATGGCAATTTTAACACGCTGCTGTTAAGCAGGTTTAATGTTTATCATGTTCACCATCTTAGTTTTGCACATTAGCATGCTAACATTTGCTAATTAGCACTAAATAAAAAGAACAGCTGAGGCTGATAGGAATGTAGTTTGGATCTAAATGTAAGTCTAAGTTATCAATACCAAATAATGGTATTTGGGGTTTTGCTGCTAGACAAATATCCTGCAAAAGGTTATATTTGAGACTTGTTTGATGACTAATCACAAATATAATCATTAGATCATTCTTGCATCAGTTCAAAATGGAAAGTTTTTCCGCAACTGCAATAATACATTCCTATCAGAAAGAGCTACCTACTTTATGTCTGTGCTTATATTGCAGTATATCATCATGAGGGTATTCAGTATGATTTTCAGCCATTTTGCATTACATTTAAAGTGCACTTCATCCTTAAAAGGACCGCAGCAGGACACTGCAGTGCTGGGAGATTGGAACAAAAGCTGCACCACTGACAATTACATGTTGAACAATTTTTGTTAAGGTGTTGTACCTGGTATTATAGTAAGGATAGCTTAAATCAACACAATCTGTTCAAGCAATCTTGGTTTATAGCCGATATATTATAACCATATACAATGGCTATGGCATATAATTCTTTTGCACAATAAGTATCCCTTTGCATTTGAGAAAAACAAGGTTACTATCGAACTGACAGATGGAAGGAAGCCGTTAATATGCATATACACTGCCATGACAAAGAGATGGTTTAAAATCGTCCAAGTAACCCATTGTACGCTATATAAATGTACGCTATATTTAGAATATTTTCACGGCGTTACCTTAGCATCAGATAGTCCTTTCCGACAGGTAACTGAAGCTGTTATCTGGGTTATCTTCAAAGCCACCAGACTCCCTCGACAAAACCAGTAATTTTACCTCAATGCCTCGATCGCTTAGTTCGTTTTTGTTATTGACTTTATTTAGCGTTAAGCTAAAGAAGTAGCCTGTTCTAGCTGCTATCGTAGGCTAACGTTATATGTATATAAAAGGTAAATCACATTGAGCGGCAGAGAAAAGCTTAATTTATCCCAACAAATTGCTGAAAGTCATCCATTGGAGCTCTGGTCTATGTGTTTGGTATGCTTTGGATGTGTAGTGTGTATGTATTTGTGATGTTTTGAATTGTCATCTTGGACCCACAGTCAGTGACATAAAGTAAATAAAAATAACTTATTTACAGGAAGCGCACAAATTCAAAAGAAGTGTGAGGATAGTGTTGAAGATTTCTGTCCCTTTGCTGTGTAGAGCAAAAATAAATTGCGCTATAATCTTTCCTAAGGACAGTTCATTGCCTTTTGAATGCTTGAATGCTTCCATTCAGTTTTCAACTGCAGTATTTTTCACCAGCTGTGGTTAGTGGCTCTATCATCTAATCACAGCCTGTGGCAAATGAAGAAATAATATGGATCCAGATAGTTTGATCGATTGCAGAGATAGAGACAGACAAAACAACTTGATTAGTGTCCTGCACAAAAATGACCATTAACTGGATCTGTGAAGTACTTGGCAAGTGAGGCAAATATGACCTTCATTACGGAAACAAGACAGACTACATTATGCATGCTTTCATCTCACTAGCTATACAGTTTCTCTGTAACCATACCTCAGCATCTGTCCAGATAATGACTAGACTAAATTGAGCCTCAAGAGGGTTCTGCTTAGACATTCCTCTCACCATACATAAACACATGGCGAACCATGTGAATGTTACCTATTTCACCGCTCTTTTTTAATGGCCTGTATTGCCCTGTCAGAGCAAATTCTTCTACTAAAGGAGAAGATTTTATGATATTTCAGTCAACCAGCAGATAGGAGCATGAAGCAAAGTAGACAGTTTATAACGTAACATATTTTGGTAGTTTTTTTCTAAGGTCAAAGTTGTCTGGTAAGAAAAGATCTCCATGGAGAAATGTCCTACTGGTGAGAACAGAAAAAAGAGAGTGTCAAAAAGCTGAACGAAGGTGGCGAAAAACAAATCTCCTGGTCTATTATAACACCTATAAAGAGAGACTTTGCATTTATAATTTGGAACTGAGGAATGCAAGAAGGTCCTTCTCTGATGTTATCTCTAGAAACAATAATTCACGTGCTTTGATTGCTACTGTCGATAGGTTAACAAACCCTCCAGTACCAGTAGCATCTGAACTTTTATCTACCAAGGCCTGCAATGACTTTGCCTCCTTCTTCAAAGACAAAATTCAGAAGATTAGACAAACAGTCAGTGCCTCCATATCAAGTAAAACTAGTTCCAATATGACAGAATTTCATACGATCAACCATAAAAACCTGGAGGACATTATACAACATCTGAAAACCTCCTCCTGTTGCCTTGATATTCTACCAACGGGAGTTTTCAAAAATGTTTAGAATTGTTTGGCTTCTGATCTTCTACAGATTGTGAACATGTCTCTTCTTTCAGGTATCTTTCCACAGGCCTTGAAAACTGCAGTAATCAAGCCACTCTTAAAAAAGAACAATCTAGACACATCACTATTGAGCAACTATAGGCCAATATCAAACCGTCCATTCTTAAGTAAAATCATTGAAAATGGTTTTTCAACAACTCAACTATTTCTTGTCACTAAACAACAGTTTTGATACCTTTCAGATGGGTTTCCGACCACACCACAGCACTGAGACGGCTCTCGTTAAGGTCTTTAATGACATCCACCTTAACACAGATAGTGGCAAAATTTCAGTCTTAGTATTACTTGATCTCAGTGCTGCATTTGACACGATCGACCATGACATATTACTAGACCGATTGGAAAACTGGGTTGGCCATTTTGGCTCAGTGCTAAACTGGTTTGAATCCTACTTACAGAATAGGGATTACTTTGTGTCAATAGGTAATTATACATCTTAGCGTACAAATATGACGTGCAGAGTTCCCCAAGGCTCCATTCTGGGGCCTCTTCTGTTTAACATCTACATGCTTCCACTGGCCCAGATTATGGAAAACAACAAAATAAGTTACCATAGTTATGCGGACGACACACACAATTACATAACCTTATTGCCAGAGGACTATAGTCCATTACAAAAACTGACTTTGAACATTGAACAAATTAACAGCTGGATGTGCCAGAACTTTCTGAAATTAAATGAAGGAAAAACTGAGGTGGTTGTTTTTGGAGCAAAAGAGGAACGATTAAAAGTCTGCACTCAGCTTCAATGTTAAAAATAACAGACAAAGACAGAAATCTTAGTGTAGTCATGGACTCTGACCTGAATTTTAATAGCCACATTAAGACAATTACAAAGTCAGCCTATTATCACCTTAAGAATATATCAAGGGTTAAAGGACTTATGTGTCAACAGGATTTGGAAAAACTTGTCCATGCTTTCATCTTCAGTAGACTTGACTACTGTAACGGTTTCTTTACAGGTCTCCCTAAAAAAGACAAAGAAAAAAAGAACTAAAAAAGACTGCAAATCAGACAGTTGCAGCTGATTCAGAAGGCTGCTGCTTGAGTCCTCACTAAGACCAAGAGACTGGATCACATCACTCCAGTTCTGAAGTCTTTACGCTGGCTTCCTGTGCCTCAAAGAATTGATTTCAAAGTACTTTTGCTAGTTTATAAATCACTTAACAGTTTAGGGCCAAAATACATTTCTGATCTGTTACTACACTATGACCCCCCCCAGACCTCTCAGGTCATCTGGGACAGGTCTGCTTTCTGTCCCGAGAGTCAGAACTAAACAGGGGGAAGCAGCATTCAGTTTCTATGCTCCTCATATCTGGAACAAACTCCCAGAAAACTGCAGGTCCGCTGCTACTTTCAGTTCTTTTAAATCAAGGCTGAAGACCTTTCTTTAAATGATGTTCATTTCTTTAATGTTTAATTTCTTATACTGCACTGTAACTTTTATTCTTGTGTTTTATCTGTTTTTATTTTTATTTTTAACTGTTTTTTCTTGTGTTTCTTAACTGTGATTGTGTAAAGCACTTTGAATTGCCCTGTTGCTGAAATGTGCTATACAAATAAAGCTGCCTTGCCTAGTTTTTGCTAGATAGCTAGTGGGATGTAGTCTATAGCCACAACGTTCCACTTCCGGGATCGATTTGGTGTTGTGGGAAATTCCGCCGGATAGCCTTCTTTTTGGATGGATGTCTGTTACCTTCCGCTTTCTACGTGTTGGAATTTTAAACTCTGCGAAATTTCTGAGGACTATGGTTACCTGCTCCTCAGAGGTCTGCAGGGTAAATCCAGACAGCTAGCTAGACTATCTGTCCAATCTGAGTTTTCTGTTGCACGACTAAAACAACTTTTAAACGTACACATGTTCCACCAAAACAAGATATTTCCCAAGGCTATCTTGCAGAAGCCCCAGGGCTCCGTCCAAAACTTAGCGCTGCCAAAGATGCTTGTAATTGGTTTAAAGTAATGCCAATAAACCAGAGCATGTTTTCCTCTATCCCTGAATGTTGTGTGGACTAGCCAGACCCTCCTTTGCAGTACTGTGGAGGAAGGTCTGGCAATGCGAGACTAGTTTGGATGTAGCTTGATTGAGCATGCTAATTCAAATGTTTTTCTTAATCCACTTCCATTAATTTTTTATCTTCAAACATTTATGTTATATATTAGTTATTCACTTTAAAGCCCAAGTTTGCACACAGCCCACAGTGTCGACAAAACCTTTCAAATTACCTTTCCCCATAACTTGTTAGCTAGCTAGCTACAGTAACTTACCCCTAGCACATTCACATTCACATTTACACATGAATGACTTTATTTGGCAAATTAATGGATTCTGATATGGTAAAAGGTTTGTTTCTCTTGGCTTATGGCATGGTAAATACAGCCTGAGCAAATACCAGTTTTTCCTGTTATTCCTCATTAATTCCCATGGAATGTTTCTACCTTCAATATTAACAACATTTTGCAACTCTAGTTATGATTAAAAAGCATTATCCACGCTGACAAACATGAACAGATTGTTCTCTGACACTAGAAAACCTGAGGAGGCAATCACCTGTGAGTTTTGCGGTGCTTATCAAATAGTACATGCTTCTATTGAGAGCCAGAAAAAAAACAGGAAGCACTTATCACTGTGCATGTTGAAAAGCCACTAATCCACATTCAGGAGAAAGCTAGATATTGTAATTCAACAGCGCTATGAAGCAGATTTATTAAAGCCGACAATACAATATCTTTCAGAGATCAATCCCAATATTACTGAAGACATCTGCATTATTTCTGGTACAAATAGAATATTGATGCAGGATAAAAAAACAGTATGAGAGGAGCTATAATGCCAACCACAAATGCTAAAGTCGCACAAACGAAAACAGCTTAGGTAAAGGTTTGACCTGCCTGTGCCAGTATTATCTAAATGGAGCAGCACCTCAAGAGTCACACCTGCAACTCCAAAAAGAATACTTGAGCACAGAAATAAGGTAATTGTATGCCATTAGTTGCCGTCAGTGAGAAAACATATGCACCTGCATGTGTTGCGTTTCCATAGTTAGACTGCATAATGGACATACCAAATGTTTTTTTTCCCTGGTCAGGTCACAAACAAAGTACAGTACTTGTAGTACATTTGTATTCTAAGCATTGAGCTGAAACCCATCACTGAAAGTTAGCACAACAGTAGAAAAGATTGTGTGAGCAATAGAAGTCACTAACTATTCCCAAGAACCTTGAGACATATTGTCTCACTTAAAAGGCTTTGGGAACATAGTTTGCTGACAATTTGGTCAAAAATTGAAAGTAGTAAAAGTTCTGGGTGTGATTCAGGTGGGAGAGAGAAATGCAAATGTACTGTTTTTGTCTCTTGTTCTGAGACAACATAAAAAGTCAAATCACTCTTTTATTAAAATTATAAGGAGCTGAATCCATTGCCAAATTCACCTAGTTTACAGCAGAAAACTTGCTTGAAAATTGTTGTATGTATGCAACAATTTTCATGGCAAATAATCGAATAGTTGTTCACTCTGAACCAAACATTTTAAATGTTAAATCTTTTTAAATTAGGATACATTTTTGGGACAAACATGAATGTATGTACAGAGGTTCAGTAAATGTTAGTTTTCTGGATTAGTGAATACTTTGACCCGTTGCACTAAACCAGATCATTTCAAAGTGGGCCTCAACAGGGCAGCTTCAAACTGTTTCAAGGTAAGTTTACTAAGCAAGTAAACTAAGGGGTGGGGGAGAGAAATCCAGGTGATCAATATGTCATAAGGACCATAAATGTCAACAAAATGTCATGGCATCCATCAAAAGGGATTACACAGACATGGCCATTCCGGGGCTAAAATGTCCCACAGAAGTTTCAACAGTCTTAGTTTCTTGCCCTGTAGAACAAAAGTTAATGTTCCAAGCATTGCCCAGTTTAACATTCTTATAGTTTCACACATTCCCTTACAAAAACAATTGACAAGTACCATCCTGCTAGCAACCAAACATCTTCCCATGGTGCAGCTGGATGATTATATGCCTCTCTAAAGGGCAGGTCTAGATAAATATTAGTGGAGTGATGGAGGAAGATGGTAACCATTATTTTCTTGTCAAGAACAGATTCTTCCTGCACAAACTCACTTCTCTAAACTTTAGGCTGCCAGCTGCCAGCAAGCATTTACACCTGGGTGTTAAAATGCTAACATTGAGAGATAACGGGTAACTACCATTCTTTTCAACCTGGATCCCTATTTTAGTATGGTTTTGTGTCCAAGTGACTAATGGACAACAATCATCGAAATTGGTTGAGTATTAAGTATAAAAGTATACATTATTAAGCGAGATTGCTGCAGTTGGCAGAACAAACTACAAACTAATTGTGCAGCATGTCGTTTTTATTAAAGAGTAAGATCTTTTTTTAAGCATAAAAAACATCTGCGAAATTGTGTCCGCTAAACCTGCCAGACTCAATGTAAATTTTATATTTAATATGTCATTTCAGCAATGTAAAATACACTTCATTCAAAGCCGACAGAAACAAAATAAAAATATTAAACGCCATTTTTGGTCGTCTTTCCACTTTTCTAACCATCACAACTCTAGTTTTGGTTGAAATAAACACTGATTTACATGTGATAATATGTTGGCTCTATACACGCTAAAAGTATTGTTTTTTATAGTGCTGTCAAACGATTAAAATATATAATCGTGATTAATCATATTAACATCATAGTTAACTTGCAATTAATCACAATTAATCGCACATTTCTATCTATTCTAAATGTCCATTGATTTCTTTTGGTCCCATTATTTTTTTCCCTCATTTTAATGCTCTTATCAACATGGAAAAGTGGATCGGCATTTAGCCTACTGTAGTGTTCAATTTCACACAAGCATTCTCACTTGGAGCAAATAATCTCTCACACAGTGTAACACTGTCCATCAATAAAAGGGTGAAAAATATACTTTGACTGGGGGGGTGGATTGGCATCAGCTGTGTTCTTGGCCATTAAGTAGTTCAGGGGGTTCAGACTGGACATGCTGTGATAATAGCTCAGTTCACAACAACAAAACACACTTTCCTCTTACTTTTTACTTTTAAAAAGAACTTTCCATTTAGAATCTTATTGCCACCCATTTCAGCATCTCGCACTTGCCATAAACTCAAAACGTAACGTTACTACTCTTTGGCTGGCTCGCAAGCCCAAACGGTGTGTGCGCGGCGTGCCTGTTGGTTTGTTTCCGGTCTAGCTAGATCCGGTGTGGTGTTACTAGTTGTTGCAACAGCATTTGAAACAAACTACAAAGTTTGCTATGCCAAAAAGAACGTTAATCTCGCAATAAAAAAAATCTACGCCGTTAAAATGAATTTGCGTTAATTACTGTCGTTAATAACGTGTTTAACTGACAGCACTACTTTTTTTTGTTCGGTTTCTGGTTTAACAGTTCTCAAAGAGGTTCAGAGAGGTCTATCTCTATAGGGATGATTTCCATTATGTTGTCAGACACTTAGAATAATTATAATAATAATTATTTGATTCTTAAAGTGGCAAAAACACCACTTTAAGTGGACACAACTAACTGAACATTTGCCCCATAGGGTTACATTGCAGCCCGGTCTGTGGCTGCCGGTTACAATGTTCACGCTTAATAATGGACTAATTTCAAGGATTGCTGTCCATTTCAGTCACTTACACACAAAAACATAGGAGCAAAAAAATTTAGTTACCCTTTAAGAGTTATTCCACCGAGGGCAAAGATGAACTGAGATTACTGAGCAAATGTCACAGGAAGAGGAGTAAAAGTCGAACAGCCAAGATAGCAGTCTCTATAAGCTACGCTGCTATTCTCACAGACCTGATGGCTGCAAAACAAATTAAGGCATATCTATCTCTGAATACTGAATTGATTCAGCCAATTTTACAGTTGTAGCATGTATTTCTCTAGGGCTGGTTCCAGTATGCTGCGACATGCGGAATACAGCCGGCAGCTCTCCCTAACATTTAAAGTAATGTCTTACATTTGACTTAAAACAGTGAGGAAAGCAATGCCCGAGAGCGATTACAGGGATAATGTTTGCGTTATGTTACTTCATTGGTTTTCTTTTTCATATGTGAAAGCATTGGATCCTACAAGAAATAAGTAAATTAATTGGACTTGCATTCATCCATGTAAAGAAATAAACATATCCTGCCTATTCACACAAAAGTAATACAAATATTTTAGTCCCACAGTTTGATGTCACGGTTATTGAACTAATACTGCGCTGTTTGTAACAGAGGACTGTTTAAAAAGTTGCAAGATAACATCTAGGCCTATATTTTCAGTAATAAATTGTTGTTACAGATAACAAGTCATCCATCTCCATATCATTACACGCAGGGTTAGGTCTTTATCGTTTAGAGAATATTATATTTTCACCGAGCAAAGAGCAAGTAGGAAACATATTTAGCAAATAATTTGACTCAGCATCTCTAGCTTCACGATTTATACTCCACACCACCCATCACTTTATGTAAAGCGTGCTGCACCTACAGAATATGAAAACAGATCCGCTCTCTGCAACCTTGTGCACTGCACACGGTGACGTGCTTTGTTATGGTCTTTACAATTGTGCCATTAAAATGACTTTTCTGCTGCCTGCATTTCTTCTTTTACTCTCATGCCTCATTCAGTCACAGCTTCTGCACTGCTCAAAACTACAATCTGACAGTGAGTGGTAAACTGGATGCAGTGAGACAGATACTCGAGATGGAGAGTGGAAGGACTTTTGGGAGGACGGCTTGAAAAATAAATTACTTGAAATTCTATATATGCATCCATCTATAGAGGATGAGCAGAACCTTGATAATTAAGTATTGCCTTGTAAAACTGAATTCAATCCAATTCATCCTGAGGAGCCTTACTTGTTCCATTTAAAAACTGTTAATATTATGGAATATTATGTTAACAGACCATGATAACACTTCAAAAGGAGTGTATGCGGTGTTCTGTAAACGATAGGGATGTAACGTTATACTCAACTCACGATTGGATATGATTGACAATTTTAGACGATTAAGCTGCAGACAAATGACTGAAAAATACCCTTTGTTTATAAAAACTGCAAAAACAGATGTGTCATTAAATGCAACTGAAATTGTATTTTATCCTAAATAATTCAATAAAAATGTGCTTTCTAAAACAAATCCTACATCAAAATAATTAAATGAATAGAAATAAAGCAGTGAAGTGTAAAGCATTTGTAATAATCAAACATTCATATCAATTATAACTGATTCACAATGCATCGTTACATCCCTGTGTGGGTACAATACTGTAAACCTTACTGTAATGGCTCATCTGCTGCTTTTAAAACTAGAAATAACTCATTGGCATGCAATTAAAAGGAGGTTCTTATTCATTATTACATTCCCAATACATCTGAATATTATATTCTGTGTAAATCCATGTCAGAAAAAACAACATGCTAACCTCACAAAGTATTCCTAGCAGATACCGTCTACCCCTCATTACGCTTATTTACCTCACACACAACATTCATCTGGCAGCGGCATGGCAAAATAACTAATTCCCATTTGGATGAATGCCTAGACCTCTGATCCAGCTTATGTTGGCTTGTTTTCAACAACTGTGCACAGAATGCCAAAAATTACTGAAGATCCTTTGAGATGGTGTTGGCTGAATTCTGTGAAACATAATTCCCCAAAAATATATGGTTTAATTGCATTAAATGCTGTTTATTGGCCTGTCCTTTACACTGGCTTACAACCCCTTGCTCATTACAGTACACATGCCATTTGGCTTGTTTCAGCATGTGTATTGCATTCATAAAATGAATGCCAGTGTCTTCCATTGGTGGGCAAACATCCACTGTGGAGCCAGATATCGGCATGCATTATGAGTGCTCAAGGTAAGAAGCATGAGAAGAATTTTTAGGAATGAGTAATTTTGTTTTTACTAAAATGGAAGGAGTCCGTCTGTCCTTCGATTTTCTCAACAAACTCATCTTCAAACTTGGAGGCTGTAGAGCTGAAGACTCAAGTACAGTGTTGAGCGTGAGCTCTTGAGATGAATGACTGAAAGAATGAATGACTTGGAACTGTCAGAACTGTCTTCCTCAATAATACCATTGAATTTTTATTTTTTTATTTCTTATCATATTCAAATATGTAATGCTCAAATGCAGCCTGTTATTAATATGTAATATTTTTTCCACATAATGTTGTAATAATAATAATAATAATAATAATAATAATAATAATAAATTGAATTTGTATTGTGCTTTTCAAGGACCCAAAGTCATACTACACTACTCAGGCTTATATATCGTCCATGTCGTCATCGTCCACTATAAGCATGTGGTTGTTGTCACACATTCTGTCATCTAGAGGGACTTCCAACAATAGCCCCACCTTGAAGGAGACTTAAGTCATGGCATTCTGCATTGCTTGCATGGCACTTTGTTTACATTAATTTTCCACCACGAGGACACAGCAACAAACACAAATCAACAGAGGATTCTGTACTGAAACATTATCTAACAAATGTATTGAAGCAGCTCTGTTGTAAAGGCTAACAGCGCTCGGATAGCACAATGGCATCATGTTGAAAAGCACAGCCGAATCAATTTGTCACAAACAAATTAACAATAGCATTAGCCATGATGCTGACGGTATTAATAAGTAAGCCAAACGGTGCTGATTTATAACCTAATTTATGATTTACAACCCGTTTCTTGCAGATTGTCATGTTACCAAAAATACAGCTGTTACAAGAAAATATTAAGTCAAATGACACCTGTAGGGCAGGTAAGCTCCTATAACTCGCAACAAAGTTAGGAAACAAGAACGAGCTAACTAATGATAACATTAGCATTTTTGGATGTCGATTTTAAAGTCTGGTTAAAACTATCCGTTAGACTATCCGTCCTCCAATTTTCCCCCTGTACTAATGTTACTCGGCACGTAACGTTGGCTCTGTGACCTTAAGACCTCACAATGCCTTGTGTTTCTCACTCCCGTCAACTTATATTTCATCAGACATGACGTGACAAAAGCATTTTGTTTTCACAGGCAAGAAGAGGGAGATGAGCTAACCTTATCCAACATATTTATAAAAAAAAAATTTAAAAATAAAAATTTAAATCACATTCAACTAGTAATTTCAGCATTCAAATAGTGTTGATTTCTTTACTATTAGAATAGTATTTGACTTTCAGAATTTGCCCTAGAATGAACTCTACAAAATAGGTTGCCTTGCTATTTCTTTCAAATCAACAGGAGAGGAAACACCTACGCTAATATAACTAGTTTATATTGGCTAATACCTTTTGGATGTGACATGATCCTCCACATTACGTACACTGGCAACAGTTTGTTCCAAATCAGCGGGTAGTGTGACGTTGCTACGCAGCAGTGAAAACTTAACAGCCAATGAAAATTTTTGTACATGATTTGGAGCCGCCTTCATAAACTCTGTGGAGAAAACACCGTTGTGTTCATTCAACTGAGCCCTGACTAGAAAAATTTTTCAAATGTTCCCAGCGATTAACTTAAAGAAACAGATCTGGGCTTAAATGTTGCCCATTAACGTCATTTGCTTTAATAGCTTTCTCAGACACTTCCAAGAATAAATTACCTAAAACAAACAAAGAGAGGTGAGACTGGAAGAAATGGAAGAAGGGATACAGATTTATACAGAAACAAAGAAATTATTAATTGTTGCTAATCTTTGCCAACAGTAACAGCTGAGAGATGCTGTGTACTCGGACAGCATGACAAGATTTTCTGATGTGATAAAGACCTTATGTTGTGTGTGTGTGTGTGTGTGTGTGTGTGTGTGTGTGTGAATCTAAAGGGTGTGTTTGCATGGGTTGGATTCATGGTGTGTGAGTTGGGGGGGGGGACAGCATTTGTAAAGCATGGGAACACGCAAAAAGAATGAGACATGCAGGTCGTGAAAAACCCACCAACTGCACGAATAATTTATGAAGCAAAAAATAAATAAATAAATAAACATACATACAACAATTGTCCACAGACAGCGTTTTAACTTGGGGGGGGCAGTACGTTCGGACCAAATTCAAAAGTATGAAGAGAAAGTATGGTTTCTTTTGTTTTTAATTCTCTGTATACGTTTATCTTTGTCTTTTTTAATGTATGTTGTATGGACCTTGAGTCTGGCAATAAAGATTTGTGGGGGTGGTTTTGTGGAATAGCCTGACCAAACCAATTAAACAAAGTATAAATAAAGTGCAAATAAAAAAAAAAGTACAAAGGATATATTTTTGTACAGAAGTGAGGAAGGAGTGTTTTTTATTTACCTGTTTTTCATCAGTGAAATGCTGGCATAATGAAAAATGTCCTTTTTTCAGTGGATTTTTTCATTTATTTCAGAAATTTCAGTTTCATGTTGTAATGCTTCATGACATGTTAAAATCTGTTACACAGTAAATATTGTTTTAACTTAAGCCAAACTTTTTTTTTTTTTCTTTTTTTTTTTAAATATAATCGCAAATTGAATTGTAATCGCAATATCTGGCAGAAAATCGCAAATAGATTTCAAACTTTTTCGTTTTCAAAATCCCTCTTCAAGTCAGACTCAATGCTAGTAGATATGAGACAGAGGAAAAAAGCTTGGAAGCTGAGTGTATTTGCTATGCTTTGCACAATAAAAATTATGGAATAAAGGGCAGGAAGAAATTTTTAAAGAATTATAAAAAGCTATTTCTGATTGCTGACCATTATCAAGGACTGAAAAATAATCTCCATCATTAAATGTAATTTTCCCTCCATCACTATCTGCCACCTATCTGTTTGAACTTCTTTTATTCTCCATCTGCAGCCAGAAAGCAATCCCAAGGCTGCTCATGACATTCTTCTTTGAAAACAACATAAAAAGGGAGAAGAATCTACTTCCCTCCTTTTTTCCATTTCCATTCAAGCCCCTCAGGCATTTTTTTTCTCAGAAACTGATATAGCTGAATAGTTGAATTTGTCCAATATGAATGCCAAATGTAGCAGTAACTCTTTCACTCGGCACAGCCAGATCGCAGAGGCACAACATCTGGGAATGCAAAGGACTGCCGTTTACGGCCTGCATTCAACAAGCACAAATTTGCATAAGTTGGATATCTTTGGCCGCATCACTTAGTCTCTCTACATCTATATATCCCGGATTATTAATACTGATAGCTTCTTAAAATTGTTTCAAGTACACATTACTTAATTAATTGTTACAAAACCAATCCTGTATTTTGGATGTCTGAGAAGTCTCAACATTTGATTAAAAAGCACACACTTATAGTGAAAGAACCCAAACTACAACCAAGGTAGAGCAGTAATTAGGAAAGTATGTGGAAAAAGTACTTTGACCAGTCCTACATTTGTATATTCTATTAATAACTCCATCTACAGGACTATCGCAGCCAAAAACTGACATACAATATAATATGCAAGGAACAGAATGAAAAATTGAGTTTCTTATTAAAATGAATTACTGTAAAGAATATTATGCCAACAAGAGGCTGTACAGTTGGAGAGACTATCAATAATTCATAGTGTTCATGCTGAGTGGCTAAATTCATCAAAAATTTATTTCAGAAAGATATGCTCCTCACAAAATTGGAAAGACGTTAAGCAAACGTCGGACAGAAACACCCCTCAGCTCTTCCCTGTTTATATCATGTCAGTGGAATGTATAAGAGTTTCAGCACAGCCTGGGACATAATTGAAAAGCTATGAAAAGCTGTTAAGCTAATTAAGATTAGGTCGGATTGAGATGCAATCTATATTTTTTGCCATTCGCTTTCCTCAAGGAAGCGTGGGCAATATCTTATCATTTGGCATTAGACATCAACTCACTTATCTGAGCATGTCATTATCAACGATCTGAGAATCACTATGAGGAATTGGTATTATGTTTTAACAGGACAAAAAAAAAAGAAAAACATCCATTTCACACAGGTGGCTGTGTGTCAGAGCTAGAGCGGGTTGGTTGTTCTATATCTAAGGGGTTGGCCATCAACCAAAAGAGATCCTGATGCTTAGAATGGGTTCAATGCAGAGATGGAATTTAACTACATTGTACATATGGCTGGGCAATATACCGATATTATATCGACATTAATATATGAGACTAGATATCGTTTTAAATTTTGGATATTGTAATATCATGATATGACACACGTTTAACATTTTAGAACTTATGCAGGCTATTCACAATGTATTTAAATAATAACACCAGTACAAACAATGTACATATGATGATGAGCACAGATATGTAAACAGTCAACACAAGACACCGCAGTGAGTGCAGAATGTGTTTGACGTGTTCAGGAGAAAACAGCCAACAGACTAAAGAAGACAGACATCAACAGGTGTTTTGGACTTTGGTTCGGTAAAGTGGCGACCTTTTGAAGTCAACCAACTCACACAGTTGTGTAGACGTCCCAGTATTAATCCACATATTAACCCACGTTCCTCCCGCTTTGGTGTTCCTGCTTATTTACTAACCAGCTATCGGGTCGCCGGGAAAGCAGCCTGTAGTGTTCTCTGTCCCGCGGTTGTCTCCGTCATGCTGCTGTCCTTACGTCTCTATACATCCATGCCAGTAACGTTACCGGGTTAGCTTCTGTTTCGGGCAAAGGGGCTTGGTGTTCTCCTTTACCATGTTAAGGTAGGCTATGTTAGCCTCCTTGTGTTCATTTCTCTAATGTAGGCTACTTTCAAATTTTCGTGGGATGTTTCCCTGTAATACATATTCACATATTCAATCACCTTCCACTTCAATTTGCTTTTATCTGACACAGTCATAATCAAATAGGACTCTGCCACTTTCTTTCGATTTTTTTTAAGTACCGCCATAAGGCCAGGCGAGGGGCACGGACTATGTTGGTTGTTGTGTTCAATTTAACATGGAATATCAGAATTTCTGCATTCCCAGTTGGAAACTATACACGTCTACGGGAAATGGCACGGTCGGAAAGATTTAACATTCCTCAATAATTTTAACCAAACATTTGTTTTTGGCACCTTAGCACATTGCGCATCACCACAAGCCTGTAAACATAGAGGCCTCAATGAAGAGGAGGGAAGAGCACTGCAGCGCTTTAAGCCTATTTTATACAGTATATATGTTTAAAACTCACAGAAGAAAGTAGTGGTGTTTGTGATGCATTCGGCTCGTAAAATTAAATGAGAATCAAAGAAAAAAAGAATCGAGATCGCGATTTTAGAACGATTAATCATGCAGGCCTAATATTAACACACGCTTCCTCCTGCTTTTGGTGTTCTTGCGTATTTAATAACCAGCAGCTATAGGGTTGCCAGTGAAAGCCCTCCTGTAGTGTTCTCTGTCCTGCTGTTGTCTCCGTCATGCCGCCTGGCCCTGTACCCATACATCCATGCCCTGTACGGGGGTCAGCTTCTGTTTTGGGGAAAGGGGGCTTGGTGTTCTCCTTTACCTTGTTAAGGTATGCTAGGTTAGCCTCCCTGTCTGTGCTTTTTAAATGTACTTTCAAACATATTTTACCACCTTCCACAGCCATGGTCAAACAGGACTCTGCCGCTTTCTTCAGACTTTCAGTACCTGATGCTAGGCGAGGGGCATGGACACAGAATTTCTTGGTTCCCAGTCGGAAACTATATTTCTATGGCATAGACTGTATAAAACAGGTCTATAGTCGGAAAAGTCAACTTTGAAAGATACAAGTTATTTTCTCTATTAAAGACATTGAGAAAGACAAAAACTAAGGAAATTTACTCAATTTTATTTTCTTTTATGTTAGTTTTGCAAAAGACATTACAGTTTTAGTTAGTTATCGTTTTTTTGCCTTTTTTGCGTTTACGATGTTTTTCCCACCTAGTTTTTGTTATTTTGTTTGTTTACGTTGACGATTCTAAAGTTGATCCAGACGTGACGGAGTTTGGTTTTCTGATCTGTTGTGGTACCTGTTCCACAACAGGTACCACAACAGCAATAGTGGTTTATTTCGACTAGGTTGATCTCAATATGATGAAAACTATTTTGTTCCAAGTTAGTAACACTTACAAGGAATTTGCCATGGTGCCAACATAAACATATTGAAAGGAAATAAAACAATAGCTGTAAAAAAAACAATCTTGAATGTTGCTGTAATGGTGTCGGTGCCTACAGCTCTGCACTGGTGTGAGTAACGCATATGAAACACAAATGATCCCAATATCATCCCACGGTCAAACTTGCATGAGTAGAGCAATGCAAATGTCCCCGTTCTGTGTGAACAAACCTTACAGTTTTCTCAGTGGATGCATTCAAAAGCTTTAAGGGCAGATATAAGGTATCCTTAATGTAGGAATAACTTAATTAGTTTTTGTGGTGTATGGAAATTATGAGTGTTTTGAAACTAAGTCTACACAGGTTAAATAAAAATAAAATATATACAGTAAATAATACTTGTTAAAAATACTAGACTTAACAGACATTACAGTTTTTTGGTTTTTGGTATGCTTATCCGTCTGCAATGTGTGTCAATAGCCAAGTTTTGTTTACACTTGTCTGTTGTGCTACCGCCTATAGGGTATAAAAATCAATTACTGCAGATAAAGAACCTCGTTATGTAAAATCAGATGAATGTTTTACATTCTGTAATGCACCTCACACACTGTGGAGCTGTTCATCCTATAATTTTCCCTCTTTTAATACTTTTTTTTAACTTTTAATAAGTTACACAGCTTTGCAGCTCGCCTAAATCCCAGCAGAGATATAGCACAAGACAACTTTCATTATTACAGTTTAAATTATTTAATAGATGTCATTGATTCCCTACCCTGACACACTTGATAAATATCGGCCATGAACTGCTTACCCCAGGAAATCAAAACATGGAATTGTAAGAGTCACATAGTGAGGTTTACGCAGTGTATTTTCTCTTGGAACATAATACCTCTTTTGACATGGTGAGGCCAAGATCTCCTTCGGGGAATTAATGTGTTGGTTTGTCCAAAACCAATGACATAGCAGCATCCTCCCATCTGTACTGTGTGTGTGTGTGTGTGTGTGTGTGTGTGTGTGTGTGTGTCAATAGAAATCTAACTCACCCCAGCTGCAAAGCCTAAACTTCCATCCAAAATGCGTTTCTGAAAAAGGCAGATAAAGAGAGAGATTGTGCGAGTCAGTTGAATCAATATCGTCAAACCCTCAGTCAACCTGTTATTGTTGACATAAGTGGCGGAAACGCAACAGGTCCCGAGAGTCAAAAGTCCAGAGATAACAAAACCTCAATCTACCAGTGAAACCATTCTGTCGTGAGTTGTTTCATGTGATGTACTTTGACTCTAGCGGTAATATTGTTAAATCAGTGGCTGAGAACATTTAAAACTAGAAGAGCACTCAAAGAGTTAGAGCTCCGCCAAGGCATGCTCTTTATCACAAAGTTGATTCTTTGGTGTGAATTTTTCCAACTCTGGGTGAGACAACACATCTCCAGTGTGTCACTCAGGCAATATCGGATCATTCTGATGTAGGATTTTGAAAATGAAAGGCTTAAATGTCCATGTAAAACTATATTGGAATTTTTCAGGCTGTTAAAGCCATAGTTCCATGTAAAGCTATATTTGAAATTGTATCTCTTTTTCAGGCCCTCCTTGTCGTCATGGCCACAACAATGCAGCACAAACACCCTATCTTGCAATATTGACAAAAGTAAAAGATAATTTGTGTACCCGCCCAGGGTTTCAGATTCACTCCAAAATGTAATGGGTTCTTCCTTTGGCACATGCTACACCTTTCCACCATGTTTAATGAAAATCTGGCCAGGAGTTTTTTTTTTTCATAATCCGGAGGTAAAGATTCTGTTGTATCATCAATATCAAATTGGTCATTTATGTGCTGTTTTCATGTAGAAAGTTTCACTTCTGTTTTAAATGAATCCATATTTCAATCAATATTTTTCCACTTCAAGTCCATTTTCTTTGGTTTTAGACGCATAGCTACAGTGATTGAGTGTTAACGTGGGTGGCCTGAACTCAATACTGCGCCTGAACGCATCCTGTGTGACACCGATGGAGCACTGACGCTGCTGCTCCCTGCTCAAGTGCTGCTTTCTAGGGCTGCTTGATTATGGAAAAAATGATAATCACTATTATTTTGGTCAATATTGAAATCACAATTATTTAACACAATTACTCATTAACCTTTGGTTATAATGGATAGTATGGTATAATCTTTTAGTGTTCTTAATCTCGCAGAAAGAGTCTTTGGATCAAAATTTGTTTAAATGTGAATGTAATTGGAGTGTTCTCATTTAGTGTTTTTCTAATTATAACGACTACTCAAAGAGCTTTTACATTGTACAGGAACCATTCACACACATTTGTACACTGTGACCGTACAAGGTGCAACCTGCTCATCACATAAACACTTACACAGCACCAAGGGCAACCTGGGTTCAGTGACTTGCCCAAGGACACTCCGACGTGGGACTGTAGAGCCAAGGATTGAACCACCAACCTTCCAATTGGCAGCCGACTGCTCTACCACTGAGCCACAGGCATCATCCAATACTGCATCACACGTGGATGGACACTACTAACCTGCTGTCATTACTAAATATTGTGCTAAAATATGAACAATAAGGGGCTTATTTACTAGCCACCTAAAAAATCCAACACATAGACAGTACTTTAGAATAACATTACTTGACTTATGTTGAGTCCTTTTACAGTTTAACAAAAACACTAAATGCTGAAGGAACATTCCTATCTTTTTCATGTTGGCTTTGAGCGGTAGGCCTACACACCCCACTAAGCTGGAAAAAGTTTTAAACGGTAAGTGAATACAGTGTGTCGGGAGAATACAACGTACATACGCGTGTCATTATATTATACAAAATAAGAGTGTTGTTGCAAAACAGAACATGACAAAATCGTTTTTTTCTCGATTATACTATTTTGGTGATCGTTGGGAATTGAAATTCAATTAATTGCACAGCTCTACAACTAGATTTAGCAACTTTTCAGGCTACCATAGCAAGTTTTTTTTTTCTTTTTTTTTTTTTTTTAAAAGTGACTAGCAACATATCTGCCGACTTTCTGTAGAAAAGACGCCAGTAATGTCCAGCGAGCATGCAAGGTATTTCTTTCTTGTGGCAGCCAAAACAGTCTCCTCACTACGCAGGAAAGTAGAGGGGAGACAGGGTGCGTGGCGGTGTAGGTACGAGAGACAGGGGAAGCAACGGGAGAGACTTGGCTAAGCTGGCCTGGCCGTGGTAAATATATACTATATTGTACTATATTAGCTTTAGCCAGGAAGCAGCTTTCTGCGGTGAAAAATGGCCGTGATAACATTGCAATAATTAGGTAATTTCTTTTAGCAGAGAACAGAGATGCTGTATTGTCAGTTTTATAGCTTATGTCTTATTTTGTTTACAAGTCACAGATACAGAGTCTGGATATTATCTGGGGTGCTTATTATTATCATCATCATCATTATACTTTACATACTTTATTTAGGCTGTTGCAGCTAGCTCAGGGAGAGCCTATATAAACACTAGGTGGTACACACTGAGACATAAACAATGGGTAAAAAAATTGCCTTCTGCATTGTTGTTTTGCTTTTCTCTCCATTGTACCGACCGTGATGTCTGAACCTTGACTTCTGTGTACTGTTCCGTGGATATAACATGGAGAACATCCACACATTTAAAGAAATAGGTTTTTAAGTTTGGGGAAACAGGCGTATATTTGCTTTCATGCCAAGAGCGAGATGAAAAGATCAATATCACTTTCATGTCTGTCTGTTAAATTTGATGTTTTAGTCAGGAGGGAGTTGGATTAAATTAGCATGAAGATTGGAAGCGGGGGATGGGGGACAGCTAGCCTGGCTCTGTCCGGTAACAAAATCCACCTACCAGCCCCTCTAGAGCTCCTACTCAACATGTTAGATCTCATTTTTTTACAAAATTAGATACAATGTGTTAGCTAGGTGGGGAGTGCCATCTTCTCATCTTACTCTTGCCAAGTCAGTGGATAAGTACATATACCAACAATGTATAAAATTGTGTGTGTATGGGGGTTCATCCAGGACAATACCTGCCGGCTGGAGAAGACAAACACCAGGGCTGCTCCGGCAGCAGTCAGACCCCAGGTGAACAGAGTCCCAGCAGGGCCTGGGTCACAGGGCTGTAGCCTTCCAGCATGGTGCCAGATCTGGGGACACGGACACACACACAAAATATGGGAAGATGTGGCAAATAATATCTCACTCTTATCTTTCCAGTGACAACTTTGAGAACTGGAGTTTGAAACTCTTTCAGTAACTACCCTGCCTTTAAATACTAGGAGCCGGTATTTATGATAAATGTGGCATGTCAAATAGGGATGGAACGATTACCGTTAAACCACGATAAAAATGTTAACAATTACCGTTTTCATTTGAAAAGTCATTATTATCACGGTGGATTACTACGGTGTGGAAACCGTGTGTTTAATCTTCAAGTTGAAATGACAGCACTCACTTATCAGCCCTCTAAGAGGACCAAGGCTGAAGCATGGGCATATTTTGGTTATTATAAGAATGCCGAAGGACAGTTGATTGAAGAAAGTTATCTTGTCTGAAGAACGCAGGTAGCTGCAGTAAGAACTAAGCCTTTGTACATGGGGCACATGCTCAACCAGGTGAGCTACCAGAGCTTATTTTGTAGCCTCTATTTGAGAGGACGGATGAAGACAAGAAAGAGGGAGAGAGAGCGCGAGAGAGGCGGTGATTCCTAAGTTCAGACAAGAATGACAAGAGAACAAACAACAGATCCTACAACAGGGCTAAATGCGCTTAGGCTGACTCATCTTAAATGTGTGCCTTTACGCCCTCACATTACTAGTCTGACAAACACCTGCTCTGTTTGTGTCAGCACACAACTAAATAAATAAACAGAGAGTAAAAATCCTGTTTGCTCAGGACTTGAATATCCTGGAATATGAATATTAAATCGGTGTAGCCAAACCTGTTGTCCCATCAATTTCCAAATAGAAGACGATACATTACAGCCTGCATTATGTTGATGGTTGATGTTTCTCAAACGACACATGCAATGTACACTAGGTGCTGTGAATACTAGGGATGTGACTTAGTCATTTATACTGCAAAACACACCCTTTTATTTTATTCCAATGATTTAAGTGAGAGTTCTACATTCATGTTAGTGAACTTAAGCTCTACAATGTGTTTATTTGGAGATACAGATGAGTTTGCATTAAGGTCAGTGTTATAGTGCAATAGTGTAACAGTGGCACAAGAAGATAAGCGTCATAAAGTCATGTCATGTCACCAATATAAAGTTTGCTAACATTAGCCACGACGAGCTTGTCTTATTTCTGCTTTCCAAAGTTACAACTTTAAAGTAATTAAACTTGCAACTTCTCACATTCGTATGCAATAAATAAACATGTGTGTATTTAGTAATGTAAGCTGCAGGAACTGCTTTCATGTATTCATCGAATTTGTATGAGCACATAAAAAAACATGCAATTGGAATATTAACCACACTGTAGCAGGGAAAGCAACTTTAATGTAATGACGGCTGACAACTCAATATGGTAAATATGACTTAATATACATATTAATTTCATAAAAGCGCAATACATTTTTAATGACAAGTTAACACTGCCCTGAGTGGTATAACTGGTCTTCGTGTAGCTAGGTAACGTGTCTAACCTGTAAATGAGAGCCATTTTTTGCTCGCCTTATATTATGAAAAAAACAAATGCTGTTATATTTTACATACACTCTATTTGTGGTATTATGAAACAACATGCATTCATTCGGCAAGCTTTAGTTTTACCCTTAGTTTATGTTATCAGTAATTTGTTGCATTAGTATCAGGTTTACTCACTTATTTCCAGCGGCACCACGACTCTTCTGTATTTACTTCCTACTTCCCGGTAAACGTGTCTATGACAGTTTAAGACCCGCCTCTGCTCGCAGCCTATTGGTCAATCACTTTGACAGCAAATATAGCAGTGGGGGCGACTTTTTTTTTTAAGAAAAATAAAGTGCAACATGTCCCTGTCTTATCAGGGATTCAATAAAAAATATTTCAGTTAGTTATTTTGGTTAGAAAGAACCTGTGAGGATCTAATGACAATACACAGGAGAAAAAGATGAGCAAAGGGTTAAGCAGTTTCACATATGCATGCACCACTCTGTCACAGGTCTGTGACAACTACAAGGTGCATGTGTATGTAAGGTGGTGACAGTGGAGGAATATAACTAGGTACTGTCCTTAATTACAAATTTGAGATACGTGTACTTTAGAGTTTCCATTTGATGCCACAACAATTCAGGGAGATTTATTGTGCTTTTTAATCCATTACATTTATTCGACAGCTTCACAAATTAAGACTCTTCATTTAAAACTAAGTTTTAAACAACTTTTTTTTTTAAATATGTTGCATTCTTATAGATTAAACTACGCCAGAGTTGTCCTACTGTATACATGCTAAAAGATAGATTTAGGTCCACCTCGACCAACCACAATTTTAATATGCTACTGACACATTAATACAGCAGTAATACAGTTTTTACAATCACATAGGCACTAATTTAATTAATTTTTCAAAACTCTAGAAACAAAACTCACACCCAATTATCAAAATGCACATTTTTTCAAAACTCTAACACTTGTTTTAGTTGCTTGGATAAAATACACATAACCTAAGATCATTTGTTCATTTAACAAAAATCACCTGCTCAATATGACAAAACTTAACATCAAAGTACTACTACTTCAAAAAGCAATTCAAACATTACATTTCAAATAATTGTCTATTCATTTTATTACAGTGATACAACTATCAATTGATACAACTGCTCAAAATGAGAAGTACCTGTTGCATTACTCTTAATGCATAGTTATATGAAGACAAAAACAATATTCCATGTTTAGATCATGAAAGTTTCAAGATACCGAGAATCATTGTCACCAATTAGCGTGGTGCATGAACCAATTAGACTGATTATAGATTGTGTATGGATGTAATATTTCATCATCATTCTTTACTGTAATGTCCTACTGTTTATCAGACACTGTTTCTATGCTCCGTGTACCACCTTTACTGTAAGACTTTTTACAGAATTGACAGTACTGCACTGTATGCATGCAGGCCCTCGGAACTGCCCATCCAATTCCGCCAACTCGTTGCTGAAGATTGAAACATATACTTTATATATAAACCTACATATGGACATATATAGGTTTTTCCAAGATGTTTGGCTCATTGCAGTGTAGATGAGAACCTGTGGCCAAATCCACATAACAGAGTTGATGAAGATGTAGAAGTACAGTGATCACTTCTTTGTTTTTTTACAGTACAAGCAAGTTTAGGAACACTGCATTTGATGTTTTACAGTACTACAGTAATTATTTAGCTTTGATTCCAAAAAACAATGTTGTGATTGTACTGTATTGTTTTTCATCAATACATTTCAGATTTTGTTCAATGATTCCACTGTGTCTGTAGTATTCTCTGTACTACTGCAGTGCTCTTACAGGGATGTATTTTCATCTAGTACCATAATGAAATATGTATCACCTATTTTGTACTACAATATTTAATGATTGTATGAACAATGACACAGTGAAACTATGGGTAGCTTGTGTGTGGGTGATCTAAAGTAATGTTTCAATGGTATTTCACAATATATAAAGTTTTTTAAAAACAATGATTGTGCATTGTGCTTGTGATGACCGTTCTTAGTTTTGTGTCTAGAGATTTGAAAATGACATCAAGGTTCTAAAATTAGTTGCAAAGTGATTTACAGTAATTACAAATATGGATGGTATAACACTCACAGCGGCATTCTTTCGGCATTGAATACTTTATACTTTTAAGAACGTCATCATTGTCAACAATACTTACTACTTTGCTCAAGTAACATTTTCCATAATGGACTTGTAGTGTACAGTGTGGCAGTACAAGCTTCACTTAAATACTTCTCTACTGCAGAGGTGTGTGTGTGTGTGTGTGTGTGTGTGTGTGTGTGTGTGTGTGTGTGTGTGTGTGTGTGTGTGTGTGTTTATGCGTGTGTGTTTGTGTGTGTATGTGTGTATGTGTATGCCTGTGTGTGTGTGTGTATGTGTATGCCTGTGTGTGTCTGTGCGTGTGTGTGTGTGTGTGTATGTGTGTGTGTGTGTGTGTGTATGCGTGTGTGTTTTTGTGTGTGTGTGTACGTATGTGTGTGTGTGTTTTTGTTTTTAGGTGTGTGTGTGTGTGTGTGTGTGTTCCTTCGTGTGGACTTTTTACTGGCTTCTGACGAGGACCAGATTCTGCGATGTTCCTCTTCCAGGTTTGCGGCTCTCATTCACCTCTCAGTGGTAATTCCTAAGCACGTTGACCTTTGACCCGCGGTTAGTTCAGCAGTAAGTGATTCCACTCTTCCACTAAGCACTCAATTTCCTGTTCTCCAATACTTTCTACTCAATGTTTCAACATAAGCCACAACTTAAACGTGGCCTGTAAAGCGCTGCTGCAGTAACTTTGTAACATTACGTTAACATTTTTGTATTTTTGTACCACAACAGTCAGATAGGATAGTTTCTTTTAATGTATTTCTGTTATGACTCAAGTTGACCAATATTGTTTTTGAAAAGGCTTTTGTAAAGAAAATTAAATTAAGCCATCAAATTCCTCCATGACTCTGAATGCAACATATCTTACATATCCATATCCAGTTAGTCTTTCTGTCTTTTCTTCGATGGACTTCTGTCCTGACAGGATTGAGGAGACCTGACTGATACTGACACCTCTGGTGTGTGTTTTTTTTAAATATCCTACACTGCATATTTTCAGGCAGTTTTGCATCAATATAATAGGAATACTCCACCAAAGAAAATATCAACAACAGAATAGCCTTTTTAATTTACAGTGTTAAAAGTTATTGAGTAATTCATTTTAATCAGGTGTCTTGCTTTCAAATAATTGCTAAAATCACTACCCATTAGGGAACATGTAAATACGTCCACCTGGATACCATAAATCAATCCACTAATGTGCTTAGATTATGTTATGACATTCCTATTCATTGTATTAATGAAACACAGATGTTAAAGTGCAGTTGGGACCAACAATCCCATACAATGTTTACATTTCTGTGTTGCAATTGCAGGAAGCCTGATTCGTATCACTCATGAGTGACACAAAAACAATAAGATGAAAAATAAGCTGATACCAAGAAACAATAAACAAGATGTAGAGTTTCCAGATATACTTCTGTGGCTTTCTCTCACTTCAGAGCGTGCTGAAAGCATTTGGTGGAGCGTGCTATTCCATAATATCTTTTACTTAAAAAGACTTCTGGTGAAATGATTCTGGCAAATCTGCAGTACCACAGTCTGATTTCCATTTTACTGGCAATATGTTGCAAGCTACAGGGCTTTAAAAATATATTACACACACAGGAAATGCACATTATAGAGAATTACCTGCAAAACTAGTGACATTCCAATTGATGTCAATTACAAAGGGTTAGCACTCTAACACTTAAAACATGGTAAACTTTGTGTCGTCACTGTGAGCACGTTAGCATGCTTACGTTAACATATAGCTCAAAAGCACCAGTGTAGTGTGGCGGGTTAGCTCAATTGGTAATTAAAAGCCTAAAAATGCCCCAAAATAAAAAAATCACCAGATAGATATATAGATAGATACATACAGATAGACACCGTCACAGAGCTACTAGCACGGCGGTGAAAATTAGTCCTGCGTGATTAATCATTGTAAAATCGCAATCTCAATTCACCCTGTTGACAATTCAATGTTTAAATAACTTTGATTTTTTTTTTTTTAATGACTTTGAATCTCATTTAATTTTACGGGCCGACTGCATCACACACACTACTACTTTCTTCTGTGAGTGTTAAACATAAACTGTATAAAATAGGTGTTAAAGGTTTTACAGGTTTGTGGTGACGTGCAATGTTATAAATGCCAAACAAAATTATGTTTGGTACTCCAAATTTGTTTTGTTTTGTCATGGTTCATGTGTGCAATAAACATTACACTTGCAGAGAATTGTTATATCAACTATAAGCTAAAAAAAAATTGTGATTCATAAAGCATGGTTTACATTTGGAGTTTCATCTCATGCTCATTGGATCTCTACAACACCAAATTTGCATCTATTTAATAGTATGAATGTCTGACAGTGAAAGTAAAAATCTTGTGAGATGGTGAAGAGAAAGGACAGTCAATTGAGACAAAAGGAGACCACAGAACAGAGTACTTCTTAAAAGCTTCTTTTCTGATAAACAGTGAAGTAGCCTTGGCAGTGTGATAGACGTCATCCGTTAGTTTCCACATGGCTCGTCCTTTAGACAGCTCTGTTCTCGTGGACGTGGATGCCATGCAGCGTGTCTGTCTGAACACCACAGTGAAATACAGCCCGTGAAACACGGAGCTGTCAAAGTCTCCAAATTTAGCACTGCGAAACAGTGTTTGCAGTGAGGTTTTTACGTGAGGCCGGGGTTGGGGTGAGCTTCTCTTTATGAAGTGCTATAGTCTCCAGGGGGACGTTAAGCCACAACCTAATCAGAAGTTGGGACTACAAAGGCATTTTTTTTCCAGTTAATTGGAACCAGTTAAAAGCCAGAGTGAAGGTTTGTCTTGAGATTCTATGTCTTGAGAAAAGCTGGGACAACTGATGAATGAAGCCTCTGAAATGAGATAAAAATCACAGGATAGACGTTGAAGGGAGGGATGGCAGGAATTGACTAGGTTATTTTATTTTGTGCAAAAAATATACAACTCATCTAAAAACACAAAAACAATTTCACTCATAAAGGAAGAAAAAATATTTAAGATTACCAACAACAGTTGACTTGCAATATTTTACAATATTTTTTTACATTTGGAATATATTAAAGAAACATTAGATTACTGAATACGTTCTATAATGTACCTTTAAATTAAGAATACTACTTTTTTCTTAACTCACCACACTCATTATGTAACCTTCTGATTTGTTGAGTGAAGCTCCGCATGCTCTACCTTCCTGTCTGGTCTGGAGCTTTGTGGTAGGAATAGAATTATTAGTATCTGAATAAAGTATTTTGTGCTTTTCACTGCGACCTGCGGCTCTTTACTGCATGTCAATACCATTCTCTCTCCTCTTTCAAGTCTAAGCTGTCCTATACAAATAAAGGCCTAAAATGCCCAAAAAATAATCTTAAAAAATACAAAAAGATGATACAGCCTTCCGTGACCCACCTCCCCATGCAGTTGCTAGTAGCCAAGGATTAAAAACACATGATGGACTCTCCACCGCAGCTCTGTCGAGGAAGGTCTGGCAATGTGAGACTATGTCCCATATAATTATTCAATTTTCTTATTTAAGCAAAGTAAGTAACAAACAAATAGAGAGAACATGAAAAAGGGGGTGGGGTGGGATTGACTTGTTTTAATTGAGCTTTTTGTTGCAGCGTTGTTGGTGGGTGTCGGAACACACAGGAGGTTTTCTGGGGGAAGTTCCCGGGGTATTCTAGCTATGCGTGTCAGAGCAGCAACAGGATGGAAGTCATCGCTCATCCAGGGTCTTTTATTTTAGCCCCCCACCACCTCCCCTTTCTAATTTACCCATCTCTCTCTGTCTCCTCTTTTCTTTTTTCCACCATTCCTTTTCAACTTTCATCTGACTTTCACCTTTCCTCTTTCAACACCTCCTATTGTGGAGGTGAAAAATTTAAAAAATGAGGAGGAGGATGGGGTCGGAAGAAGATAGAAGGAATCAAAAGGAGCCAAAACAGCATCTCATGTCAAACGTCATAAAAACAAAACAAAAATCCCTGAAAAACACCCAGCCGACTTCTCCTTCCTGTTGGCAGATTAGCTCAGTCCGGGTTGCAGTGTTGGGTGGCCCCGAGCAAAGAGATAGTGGCATTAGGTCTAGCTGCATGACCCCCACTGAACTGTGAAGGAGTGGGAGTGGAGTGAGACAAAATGGATGATGGCATGGTGGGGTGGGGGAGGTGGGTGGGTGGGGGTGGGGGAATAAACAGAAGCAGAGGGGAAAGAAAAGAGAGAGCGGAGGAAAAAAAGTTATGAAAACAAAAGTATTGTAGCAGATGGGGCCAGGGTTTACCTTGGAAACAGCATTACGGGCAGAGGGAGTGGTGGTGGTGGTGGGGGCTTGGGGGTCGCGGGGGAAAGAGCACTGAGAAGGGGCGTGAGCCAAGCTGGAGTTTATCACAATCCCTGGAGAGTGATGAACAAGTGGGGTTTACACACACACACACACACACACACACACACACACACACACATACAGCAGCAGACACACTCCTGGCTTGCACACTGTGGGAGGAAGAGATATAAAGGGCTCCCGGGGAGAAAGGGTGGTCAGGCGAGCGTCCGAGTGGCTGCCCTGCTCATATCCACAACACTTGTGCGGCAACGAGTGTGTTTACGCGCACATGTGTGTGTGTGTGTGTGTGTGTGCATGGGTATCAGAGACAAGCGTGCTGGCGAAACTCCACCGCAAAGGAATGAACTTTGACAGTTGTTTTTTTAAAGATAAAAGGAAAGCAACGGGGGGAGAAGTGAAGGGTTGCTGAAGCCTGGCTGCTCTTGAACCTGAAAACGGATTTGATCTTCACGTTTTTTTCAGGTTATTTACTCCTCTCTGTGTGAGTACTTTTCACCTTCACCGCGAAGAGTCAAGAGGTGACTGCAGAGGAATTTAAAAAGAAGAAGAGTTGTTGTCTCCCTATAAGTTGCCACTGTTTGGACTGTAATCTGTGGTTTTGTTCTTTTTTTTGAAGTGTTTGATGCACTGGGGCAGAATGGATGCCTCATTTTTAACAGATGGCGCCTACAATCAGACCTACTTGGATGAGCGTCATTTCTTCGAGGGCAAGATGGATGGCTTTGGCATCGCCATGGCTGTACTCTACTTGGTGGTTTGCATCCTGGGCCTCGCTGGGAACTCCCTCGTCATCGTCGCCATTTTGAAGTTGGACAAAATGTCGCCTTCCACAACGGTGTACATTTTCAACCTGGCGTTGGCCGACGGACTCTTCATGGTCGGCCTTCCCTTTATCGCGAGCCAGAACTTCCAGAACTATTGGGTGTTTGATGACGCGGGTGCAAATTGGTCATGGTGCTGGACGGCATCAACCAGTACACCAGTGTCTTCTGTCTGACGGCGATGAGTCTCGACCGCTACATGGCTCTGGCCAACCCGCTGCGGTTCGCCCGCTGGAGAACGCCGCGCAGTGCCAAGATCGCTCGGCTTTTATGTGGCTGTTCTCACTGCTCACCATCCTCCCGATGGCGCTCCACTTCTCGGCTGACGGAGGGCTGTGCATGCCGTGACCTTGTTTCCGAGGGCTGGTGGCTCGGCGCTTTGTCCTACACCTTCGCCTTGGGGTTCGCTCTGCCCTTCACGGTCATGACCACGCCCCACGCCGCGCTGCTGCTCACCCTCAGGTCACAGCGGTCTGGCAACGACGACGCCCAACCACGTGACCCAACGGCTGGAACGACAGGTCACCAAAATGGTGGTGGCAGTGGTGTTGGTGTTTGGGATGTGCTGGCTGCCATTTTACACCCTTAACTTCTACTCTCTGTACCAAACCGGCCTGGTCCTGAGCTTCACCAGAGCTTTCGATTTCGTGGTGCTGCTGTCGTACTCCTGGAGCTGTGCCAACCCCATCCTCTACGCCTGCCTCTCCGACACCTTCAGGAGGCACTTCCGCACACTCTTCTGCCCCGCCGCCAAGTCGCATCCCAGCATGCACTGCAACACTGAACGGTATGACTTAAGTGACACATGTGTGCGGGATGTGACCATTCTGGCATAGAGGCACTACATCAAAAACCTGAC
>JABXJD010003364.1:0-27022 GCA_013375575.1 Percina caprodes
CTAAACAACAGTTTTGATACCTTCAGATGGGTTTCCACCACACCACAGCACTGAGACGGCTCTTAAGGTCTTTAATGACATCCACCTTAACACAGATAGTGGCAAAATTTCAGTCTTAGTATTACTTGATCTCAGTGCTGCATTTGACACGATCGACCATGACATATTACTAGACCGATTGGAAAACTGGGTTGGCCATTTTGGCTCAGTGCTAAACTGGTTTGAATCCTACTTACAGAATAGGGATTACTTTGTGTCAATAGGTAATTATACATCTTAGCGTACAAATATGACGTGCAGAGTTCCCAAGGCTCCATTCTGGGGCCTCTTCTGTTTAACATCTACATGCTTCCACTGGCCCAGATTATGGAAAACAACAAAATAAGTTACCATAGTTATGCGGACGACACACACAATTACATAACCTTATTGCCAGAGGACTATAGTCCATTACAAAAACTGACTTTGAACATTGAACAAATTAACAGCTGGATGTGCCAGAACTTTCTGAAATTAAATGAAGGAAAAACTGAGGTGGTTGTTTTTGGAGCAAAAGAGGAACGATTAAAAGTCTGCACTCAGCTTCAATGTTAAAAATAACAGACAAAGACAGAAATCTTAGTGTAGTCATGGACTCTGACCTGAATTTTAATAGCCACATTAAGACAATTACAAAGTCAGCCTATTATCACCTTAAGAATATATCAAGGGTTAAAGGACTTATGTGTCAACAGGATTTGGAAAAACTTGTCCATGCTTTCATCTTCAGTAGACTTGACTACTGTAACGGTTTCTTTACAGGTCTCTAAAAAGACAAAGAAAAAAGAACTAAAAAGACTGCAAATCAGACAGTTGCAGCTGATTCAGAAGGCTGCTGCTTGAGTCCTCACTAAGACCAAGAGACTGGATCACATCACTCCAGTTCTGAAGTCTTTACGCTTCCTGTGCCCAAAGAATTGATTTCAAAGTACTTTTGCTAGTTTATAAATCACTTAACAGTTTAGGGCCAAAATACATTTCTGATCTGTTACTACACTATGACCCCCCCCAGACCTCTCAGGTCATCTGGGACAGGTCTGCTTTCTGTCCCGAGAGTCAGAACTAAACAGGGGGAAGCAGCGTTCAGTTTCTATGCTCCTCATATCTGGAACAAACTCCCAGAAAACTGCAGGTCCGCTGCTACTTTCAGTTCTTTTAAATCAAGGCTGATGACCTTTCTTTAAATGATGTTCATTTCTTTAATGTTTAATTTCTTATACTGCACTGTAACTTTTATTCTTGTGTTTTATCTGTTTTTATTTTTATTTTTAACTGTTTTTCTTGTGTTTCTTAACTGTGATTGTGTAAAGCACTTTGAATTGCCCTGTTGCTGAAATGTGCTATACAAATAAAGCTGCCTTGCCTAGTTTTTGCTAGATAGCTAGTGGGATGTAGTCTATAGCCACAACGTTCCACTTCCGGGATCGATTTGGTGTTGTGGGAAATTCCGCCGGATAGCCTTCTTTTTGGATGGATGTCTGTTACCTTCCGCTTTCTACGTGTTGGAATTTTAAACTCTGCGAAATTTCTGAGGACTATGGTTACCTGCTCCTCAGAGGTCTGCAGGGTAAATCCAGACAGCTAGCTAGACTATCTGTCCAATCTGAGTTTTCTGTTGCACGACTAAAACAACTTTTAAACGTACACATGTTCCACCAAAACAAGATATTTCCCAAGGCTATCTTGCAGAAGCCCCAGGGCTCCGTCCAAAACTTAGCGCTGCCAAAGATGCTTGTAATTGGTTTAAAGTAATGCCAATAAACCAGAGCATGTTTTCCTCTATCCCTGAATGTTGTGTGGACTAGCCAGACCCTCCTTTGCAGTACTGTGGAGGAAGGTCTGGCAATGCGAGACTAGTTTGGATGTAGCTTGATTGAGCATGCTAATTCAAATGTTTTTCTTAATCCACTTCCATTAATTTTTTATCTTCAAACATTTATGTTATATATTAGTTATTCACTTTAAAGCCCAAGTTTGCACACAGCCCACAGTGTCGACAAAACCTTTCAAATTACCTTTCCCCATAACTTGTTAGCTAGCTAGCTACAGTAACTTACCCCTAGCACATTCACATTCACATTTACACATGAATGACTTTATTTGGCAAATTAATGGATTCTGATATGGTAAAAGGTTTGTTTCTCTTGGCTTATGGCATGGTAAATACAGCCTGAGCAAATACCAGTTTTTCCTGTTATTCCTCATTAATTCCCATGGAATGTTTCTACCTTCAATATTAACAACATTTTGCAACTCTAGTTATGATTAAAAAGCATTATCCACGCTGACAAACATGAACAGATTGTTCTCTGACACTAGAAAACCTGAGGAGGCAATCACCTGTGAGTTTTGCGGTGCTTATCAAATAGTACATGCTTCTATTGAGAGCCAGAAAAAACAGGAAGCACTTATCACTGTGCATGTTGAAAAGCCACTAATCCACATTCAGGAGAAAGCTAGATATTGTAATTCAACAGCGCTATGAAGCAGATTTATTAAAGCCGACAATACAATATCTTTCAGAGATCAATCCCAATATTACTGAAGACATCTGCATTATTTCTGGTACAAATAGAATATTGATGCAGGATAAAAAACAGTATGAGAGGAGCTATAATGCCAACCACAAATGCTAAAGTCGCACAAACGAAAACAGCTTAGGTAAAGGTTTGACCTGCCTGTGCCAGTATTATCTAAATGGAGCAGCACCTCAAGAGTCACACCTGCAACTCCAAAAAGAATACTTGAGCACAGAAATAAGGTAATTGTATGCCATTAGTTGCCGTCAGTGAGAAAACATATGCACCTGCATGTGTTGCGTTTCCATAGTTAGACTGCATAATGGACATACCAAATGTTTTTTTTCCCTGGTCAGGTCACAAACAAAGTACAGTACTTGTAGTACATTTGTATTCTAAGCATTGAGCTGAAACCCATCACTGAAAGTTAGCACAACAGTAGAAAAGATTGTGTGAGCAATAGAAGTCACTAACTATTCCCAAGAACCTTGAGACATATTGTCTCACTTAAAAAGGCTTTGGGAACATAGTTTGCTGACAATTTGGTCAAAAAATTGAAAGTAGTAAAAGTTCTGGGTGTGATTCAGGTGGGAGAGAGAAATGCAAATGTACTGTTTTTTGTCTCTTGTTCTGAGACAACATAAAAAAGTCAAATCACTCTTTTATTAAAATTATAAGGGAGCTGAATCCATTGCCAAATTCACCTAGTTTACAGCAGAAAACTTGCTTAAAAATTGTTGTATGTATGCAACAATTTTCATGGCAAATAATCGAATAGTTGTTCACTCTGAACCAAACATTTTAAATGTTAAATCTTTTTAAATTAGGATACATTTTTGGGACAAACATGAATGTATGTACAGAGGTTCAGTAAATGTTAGTTTTCTGGATTAGTGAATACTTTGACCCGTTGCACTAAACCAGATCATTTCAAAGTGGGCCTCAACAGGGCAGCTTCAAACTGTTTCAAGGTAAGTTTACTAAGCAAGTAAACTAAGGGGTGGGGGAGAGAAATCCAGGTGATCAATATGTCATAAGGACCATAAATGTCAACAAAATGTCATGGCATCCATCAAAAGGGATTACACAGACATGGCCATTCCGGGGCTAAAATGTCCCACAGAAGTTTCAACAGTCTTAGTTTCTTGCCCTGTAGAACAAAAGTTAATGTTCCAAGCATTGCCCAGTTTAACATTCTTATAGTTTCACACATTCCCTTACAAAAACAATTGACAAGTACCATCCTGCTAGCAACCAAACATCTTCCCATGGTGCAGCTGGATGATTATATGCCTCTCTAAAGGGCAGGTCTAGATAAATATTAGTGGAGTGATGGAGGAAGATGGTAACCATTATTTTCTTGTCAAGAACAGATTCTTCCTGCACAAACTCACTTCTCTAAACTTTAGGCTGCCAGCTGCCAGCAAGCATTTACACCTGGGTGTTAAAATGCTAACATTGAGAGATAACGGGTAACTACCATTCTTTTCAACCTGGATCCCTATTTTAGTATGGTTTTGTGTCCAAGTGACTAATGGACAACAATCATCGAAATTGGTTGAGTATTAAGTATAAAAGTATACATTATTAAGCGAGATTGCTGCAGTTGGCAGAACAAACTACAAACTAATTGTGCAGCATGTCGTTTTATTAAAGAGTAAGATCTTTTTAAGCATAAAAACATCTGCGAAATTGTGTCCGCTAAACCTGCCAGACTCAATGTAAATTTTATATTTAATATGTCATTTCAGCAATGTAAAATACACTTCATTCAAAGCCGACAGAAACAAAATAAAAATATTAAACGCCATTTTTGGTCGTCTTTCCACTTTTCTAACCATCACAACTCTAGTTTTGGTTGAAATAAACACTGATTTACATGTGATAATATGTTGGCTCTATACACGCTAAAAGTATTGTTTTTTATAGTGCTGTCAAACGATTAAAATATATAATCGTGATTAATCATATTAACATCATAGTTAACTTGCAATTAATCACAATTAATCGCACATTTCTATCTATTCTAAATGTCCATTGATTTCTTTTGGTCCCATTATTTTTTTCCCTCATTTTAATGCTCTTATCAACATGGAAAAGTGGATCGGCATTTAGCCTACTGTAGTGTTCAATTTCACACAAGCATTCTCACTTGGAGCAAATAATCTCTCACACAGTGTAACACTGTCCATCAATAAAAGGGTGAAAAATATACTTTGACTGGGGGGGTGGATTGGCATCAGCTGTGTTCTTGGCCATTAAGTAGTTCAGGGGGTTCAGACTGGACATGCTGTGATAATAGCTCAGTTCACAACAACAAAACACACTTTCCTCTTACTTTTTACTTTTAAAAGAGAACTTTCCATTTAGAATCTTATTGCCACCCATTTCAGCATCTCGCACTTGCCATAAACTCAAAACGTAACGTTACTACTCTTTGGCTGGCTCGCAAGCCCAAACGGTGTGTGCGCGGCGTGCCTGTTGGTTTGTTTCCGGTCTAGCTAGATCCGGTGTGGTGTTACTAGTTGTTGCAACAGCATTTGAAACAAACTACAAAGTTTGCTATGCCAAAAAGAACGTTAATCTCGCAATAAAAAAAATCTACGCCGTTAAAATGAATTTGCGTTAATTACTGTCGTTAATAACGTGTTTAACTGACAGCACTACTTTTTTTTGTTCGGTTTCTGGTTTAACAGTTCTCAAAGAGGTTCAGAGAGGTCTATCTCTATAGGGATGATTTCCATTATGTTGTCAGACACTTAGAATAATTATAATAATAATTATTTGATTCTTAAAGTGGCAAAAACACCACTTTAAGTGGACACAACTAACTGAACATTTGCCCCATAGGGTTACATTGCAGCCGGTCTGTGGCTGCCGGTTACAATGTTCACGCTTAATAATGGACTAATTTCAAGGATTGCTGTCCATTTCAGTCACTTACACACAAAAACATAGGAGCAAAAATTTAGTTACCCTTTAAGAGTTATTCCACCGAGGGCAAAGATGAACTGAGATTACTGAGCAAATGTCACAGGAAGAGGAGTAAAAGTCGAACAGCCAAGATAGCAGTCTCTATAAGCTACGCTGCTATTCTCACAGACCTGATGGCTGCAAAACAAATTAAGGCATATCTATCTCTGAATACTGAATTGATTCAGCCAATTTTACAGTTGTAGCATGTATTTCTCTAGGGCTGGTTCCAGTATGCTGCGACATGCGGAATACAGCCGGCAGCTCTCCTAACATTTAAAGTAATGTCTTACATTTGACTTAAAACAGTGAGGAAAGCAATGCCCGAGAGCGATTACAGGGATAATGTTTGCGTTATGTTACTTCATTGGTTTTCTTTTTCATATGTGAAAGCATTGGATCCTACAAGAAATAAGTAAATTAATTGGACTTGCATTCATCCATGTAAAGAAATAAACATATCCTGCCTATTCACACAAAAGTAATACAAATATTTTAGTCCCACAGTTTGATGTCACGGTTATTGAACTAATACTGCGCTGTTTGTAACAGAGGACTGTTTAAAAAGTTGCAAGATAACATCTAGGCCTATATTTTCAGTAATAAATTGTTGTTACAGATAACAAGTCATCCATCTCCATATCATTACACGCAGGGTTAGGTCTTTATCGTTTAGAGAATATTATATTTTCACCGAGCAAAGAGCAAGTAGGAAACATATTTAGCAAATAATTTGACTCAGCATCTCTAGCTTCACGATTTATACTCCACACCACCCATCACTTTATGTAAAGCGTGCTGCACCTACAGAATATGAAAACAGATCCGCTCTCTGCAACCTTGTGCACTGCACACGGTGACGTGCTTTGTTATGGTCTTTACAATTGTGCCATTAAAATGACTTTTCTGCTGCCTGCATTTCTTCTTTTACTCTCATGCCTCATTCAGTCACAGCTTCTGCACTGCTCAAAACTACAATCTGACAGTGAGTGGTAAACTGGATGCAGTGAGACAGATACTCGAGATGGAGAGTGGAAGGACTTTTGGGAGGACGGCTTGAAAAATAAATTACTTGAAATTCTATATATGCATCCATCTATAGAGGATGAGCAGAACCTTGATAATTAAGTATTGCCTTGTAAAACTGAATTCAATCCAATTCATCCTGAGGAGCCTTACTTGTTCCATTTAAAAACTGTTAATATTATGGAATATTATGTTAACAGACCATGATAACACTTCAAAAGGAGTGTATGCGGTGTTCTGTAAACGATAGGGATGTAACGTTATACTCAACTCACGATTGGATATGATTGACAATTTTAGACGATTAAGCTGCAGACAAATGACTGAAAAATACTCCTTTGTTTATAAAAAACTGCAAAAACAGATGTGTCATTAAGTGCAACTGAAATTGTATTTTATCCTAAATAATTCAATAAAAATGTGCTTTCTAAAACAAATCCTACATCAAAATAATTAAATGAATAGAAATAAAGCAGTGAAGTGTAAAGCATTTGTAATAATCAAACATTCATATCAATTATAACTGATTCACAATGCATCGTTACATCCCTGTGTGGGTACAATACTGTAAACCTTACTGTAATGGCTCATCTGCTGCTTTTAAAACTAGAAATAACTCATTGGCATGCAATTAAAAGGAGGTTCTTATTCATTATTACATTCCCAATACATCTGAATATTATATTCTGTGTAAATCCATGTCAGAAAAAACAACATGCTAACCTCACAAAGTATTCCTAGCAGATACCGTCTACCCCTCATTACGCTTATTTACCTCACACACAACATTCATCTGGCAGCGGCATGGCAAAATAACTAATTCCCATTTGGATGAATGCCTAGACCTCTGATCCAGCTTATGTTGGCTTGTTTTCAACAACTGTGCACAGAATGCCAAAAATTACTGAAGATCCTTTGAGATGGTGTTGGCTGAATTCTGTGAAACATAATTCCCCAAAAAAATATATGGTTTAATTGCATTAAATGCTGTTTATTGGCCTGTCCTTTACACTGGCTTACAACCCCTTGCTCATTACAGTACACATGCCATTTGGCTTGTTTCAGCATGTGTATTGCATTCATAAAATGAATGCCAGTGTCTTCCATTGGTGGGCAAACATCCACTGTGGAGCCAGATATCGGCATGCATTATGAGTGCTCAAGGTAAGAAGCATGAGAAGAATTTTTAGGAATGAGTAATTTTGTTTTTACTAAAATGGAAGGAGTCCGTCTGTCCTTCGATTTTCTCAACAAACTCATCTTCAAACTTGGAGGCTGTAGAGCTGAAGACTCAAGTACAGTGTTGAGCGTGAGCTCTTGAGATGAATGACTGAAAGAATGAATGACTTGGAACTGTCAGAACTGTCTTCCTCAATAATACCATTGAATTTTTATTTTTTTATTTCTTATCATATTCAAATATGTAATGCTCAAATGCAGCCTGTTATTAATATGTAATATTTTTTTCCACATAATGTTGTAATAATAATAATAATAATAATAATAATAATAATAATAATAATAATGAATTTGTATTGTGCTTTTCAAGGACCCAAAGTCATACTACACTACTCAGGCTTATATATCGTCCATGTCGTCATCGTCCACTATAAGCATGTGGTTGTTGTCACACATTCTGTCATCTAGAGGGACTTCCAACAATAGCCCCACCTTGAAGGGGACTTAAGTCATGGCATTCTGCATTGCTTGCATGGCACTTTGTTTACATTCATTTTCCACCACGAGGACACAGCAACAAACACAAATCAACAGAGGATTCTGTACTGAAACATTATCTAACAAATGTATTGAAGCAGCTCTGTTGTAAAGGCTAACAGCGCTCGGATAGCACAATGGCATCATGTTGAAAAGCACAGCCGAATCAATTTGTCACAAACAAATTAACAATAGCATTAGCCATGATGCTGACGGTATTAATAAGTAAGCCAAACGGTGCTGATTTATAAGCAACCCGTTTCTTGCAGATTGTCATGTTACCAAAAATACAGCTGTTACAAGAAAATATTAAGTCAAATGACACCTGTAGGGCAGGTAAGCTCCTATAACTCGCAACAAAGTTAGGAAACAAGAAAGAGCTAACTAATGATAACATTAGCATTTTTGGATGTCGATTTTAAAGTCTGGTTAAAACTACTGTATTTCCCATCCGTCTTCCAATTTTCCCCCCTGTACTAATGTTACTCGGTACGTAACGTTGGCTCTGTGACCTTAAGACCTCACAATGCCTTGTGTTTCTCACTCCCGTCAACTTATATTTCATCAGACATGACGTGACAAAAGCATTTTGTTTTCACAGGCAAGAAGAGGGAGATGAGCTAACCTTATCCAACATATTTATAAAAAAGATTTAAAAAACTAAAAATTTAAAATCACATTCAACTAGTAATTTCAGCATTCAAATAGTGTTGATTTCTTTACTATTAGAATAGTATTTGACTTTCAGAATTTGCCCTAGAATGAACTCTACAAAATAGGTTGCCTTGCTATTTCTTTCAAATCAACAGGAGAGGAAACACCTACGCTAATATAACTAGTTTATATTGGCTAATACCTTTTGGATGTGACATGATCCTCCACATTACGTACACTGGCAACAGTTTGTTCCAAATCAGCGGGTAGTGTGACGTTGCTACGCAGCAGTGAAAACTTAACAGCCAATGAAAATTTTTGTACATGATTTGGAGCCGCCTTCATAAACTCTCTGTGGAGAAAACACCGTTGTGTTCATTCAACTGAGCCCTGACTAGAAAAAAAATGTTTCAAATGTTCCCAGCAATTAACTTAAAGAAACAGATCTGGGCTTAAATGTTGCCCATAAACGTCATTTGCTTTAATAGCTTTCTCAGACACTTCCAAGAATAAACAGCGTCATTACCTAAAACAAACAAAGAGAGGTGACACTGGAAGAAACGGAAGAAGGGATACAGATTTATACAGAAACAAAGAAATTATTAATTGTTGCTAATCTTTGCCAACAGTAGCAGCTGAGAGATGCTGTGTACTCGGACAGCATGACAAGATTTTCTGATGTGATAAAGACCTTGTGTGTGTGTGTGTGTGTGTGTGTGTGTGTGTGTGTGTGTGTGAATCTAAAGGGTGTGTTTGCATGGGTTGGATTCATGGTGTGTGAGTTTGGGGGGGGGGGGACAGCATTTGTAAAGCATGGGAACACGCAAAAAGAATGAGACATGCAGGTCGTGAAAAACCCACCAACTGTACGAATAATTTATGAAGCAAAAAATAAATAAATAAACATACATACAACAATTGTCCACAGACAGCGTTTTAACTTGGGGGGGCAGTACGTTTGGACCAAATTAAAAAGTATGAAGAGAAAGTATGGGTTAGGGTTAGGGTTTTTAAATCTCTGTATACGTTTATCTTTGTCTTTTTTAATGTATGTTGTATGGACCTTGAGTCTGGCAATAAAGATTTGTGGGGGTGGTTTTGTGGAATAGCCTGACCAAACCAATTAAACAAAGTATAAATAAAGTGCAAATCAAAAAAAAAAAAAGTACAAAGGATATATTTTTGTACAGAAGTGAGGAAGGAGTGTTTTTTTATTTACCTGTTTTTCATCAGTGAAATGCTGGAATAATGTCCTTTTTTCAGTGGATTTTTTCATTTATTTCAGAAATTTCAGTTTCATGTTGTAATGCTTCGTGACATGTTAAAATCTGTTACACAGTAAATATTGTTTTCACGCTGAATAAACTTAAGCCAAACTTTTTTTTTTTTTTTAATATAATCGCAAATTGAATTGTAATCGCAAATAGATTTCAAAATTTTTTCGTTTTCAAAATCCCTCTTCAAGTCAGACTCAATGCTAGTAGATATGAAACAGAGGAAAAAAGCTTGGCAGCTGAGTGTATTTGCTATGCTTTGCACAATAAAAATTATGGAATAAAGGGCAGGAAGAAATTTTTAAAGAATTATAAAAAGCTATTTCTGATTGCTGACCATTATCAAGGACTGAAAAATAATCTCCATCATTAAATGTAATTTTCCCTCCATCACTATCTGCCACCTATCTGTTTGAACTTCTTTTATTCTCCATCTGCAGCCAGAAAGCAATCCCAAGGCTGCTCATGACATTCTTCTTTGAAAACAACATAAAAAGGGAGAAGAATCTACTTCCCTCCTTTTTTCCATTTCCATTCAAGCCCCTCAGGCATTTTTTTTCTCAGAAACTGATATAGCTGAATAGTTGAATTTGTCCAATATGAATGCCAAATGTAGCAGTAACTCTTTCACTCGGCACAGCCAGATCGCAGAGGCACAACATCTGGGAATGCAAAGGACTGCCGTTTACGGCCTGCATTCAACAAGCACAAATTTGCATAAGTTGGATATCTTTGGCCGCATCACTTAGTCTCTCTACATCTATATATCCCGGATTATTAATACTGATAGCTTCTTAAAATTGTTTCAAGTACACATTACTTAATTAATTGTTACAAAACCAATCCTGTATTTTGGATGTCTGAGAAGTCTCAACATTTGATTAAAAAGCACACACTTATAGTGAAAGAACCCAAACTACAACCAAGGTAGAGCAGTAATTAGGAAAGTATGTGGAAAAAGTACTTTGACCAGCCCTACATTTGTATATTCTATTAATAACTCCATCTACAGGTCTATCGCAGCCAAAAACTGACATACAATATAATATGCAAGGAACAGAATGAAAAATTGAGTTTCTTATTAAAATGAATTACTGTAAAGAATATTATGCCAACAAGAGGCTGTACAGTTGGAGAGACTATCAATAATTCATAGTGTTCATGCTGAGTGGCTAAATTCATCAAAAATTTATTTCAGAAAGATATGCTCCTCACAAAATTGGAAAGACGTTAAGCAATCGTCGGACAGAAACACCCCTCAGCTCTTCCCTGTTTATATCATGTCAGTGGAATGTATAAGAGTTTCAGCACAGCCTGGGACATAATTGAAAAGCTATGAAAAGCTGTTAAGCTAATTAAGATTAGGTCGGATTGAGATGCAATCTATATTTTTTGCCATTCGCTTTCCTCAAGGAAGCGTGGGCAATATCTTATCATTTGACATTAGACATCAACTCACTTATCTGAGCCTGTCATTATCAACAATCTGAGAATCACTATGAGGAATTGGTATTATGTTTTAACAGGACAAAAAAAAAAGAAAAACATCCATTTCACACAGGTGGCTGTGTGTCAGAGCTAGAGCGGGTTGGTTGTTCTATATCTATGGGGTTGGCCATCAACCAAAAGAGATCCTGATGCTTAGAATGGGTTCAATGCAGAGATGGAATTTAACTACATTGTACATAGGGCTGGGCAATATACCGATATTATATCGACATTAATATATGAGACTAGATATCGTTTTAAATTTTGGATATTGTAATATCATGATATGACACATAACATTTTAGAACTATGCAGGCTATTCACAATGTATTTAACAATAACACCAGTACAAACAATGTACATATGATGATGAGCACAGATATGTAAACAGTCAACACAAGACACCGCAGTGAGTGCAGAATGTGTTTGACGTGTTCAGGAGAAAAACAGCCAACAGACTAAAGAAGACAGACATCAACAGGTGTTTTGGACTTTGGTTCGGGTAAAGTGGCGACCTTTTTGAAGTCAACCAACTTCACTTAATCCACATATTAACCCACGTTCCCTCCCGCTTTGGTGTTCCTGCTTATTTACTAACCAGCTATCAGGTCGCCGGGGAAAGCAGCCTGTAGTGTTCTCTGTCCCGCGGTTGTCTCCGTCATGCTGCTGTCCTTACGTCTCTATACATCCATGCCAGTAACGTTACCGGGGTTAGCTTCTGTTTCGGGCAAAGGGGGCTTGGTGTTCTCCTTTACCATGTTAAGGTAGGCTATGTTAGCCTCCTTGTGTTCATTTCTCTAATGTAGGCTACTTTCAAATTCGTGGGATGTTTCCCTGTAATACATATTCACATATTCTATCACCTTCCACTTCAATTTGCTTTTATCTGACACAGTCATAATCAAATAGGACTCTGCCACTTTCTTTCGATTTTTTTAAGTACCGCCATAAGGCCAGGCGAGGGGCACGGACTATGTTGGTTGTTGTGTTCAATTTAACATGGAATATCAGAATTTCTGCATTCCCAGTTGGAAACTATACACGTCTACGGGAAATGGCACGGTCGGAAAGATTTAACATTCCTCAATCATTTTAACCAAACATTTGTTTTTGGCACCTTAGCACATTGCGCATCACCACAAGCCTGTAAACATAGAGGCCTCAATGAAGAGGAGGGAAGGGCACTGCAGCGCTTTAAGCCTATTTTATACAGTATATATGTTTAAAACTCACAGAAGAAAGTAGTGGTGTTTGTGACGCATTCGGCTCGTAAAATTAAATGAGAATCAAAGAAAAAAAGAATCGAGATCGCGATTTTAGAACTGCAGGCCTAATATTAACACACGCTTCCTCCTGCTTTTGGTGTTCTTGCGTATTTAATAACCAGCAGCTATAGGGTTGCCAGGGAAAGCCCTCCTGTAGTGTTCTCTGTCCTGCTGTTGTCTCCGTCATGCCGCCTGGCCCTGTACCATACATCCATGCCCTGTACGGGGTCAGCTTCTGTTTTGGGGAAAGGGGCTTGGTGTTCTCCTTTACCTTGTTAAGGTATGCTAGGTTAGCCTCCTGTCTGTGCTTTTAAATGTACTTTCAAACATATTTTACCACCTTCCACAGCCATGGTCAAACAGGACTCTGCCGCTTTCTTCAGACTTTCAGTACCTGATGCTAGGCGAGGGCATGGACACAGAATTTCTTGGTTCCCAGTCGGAAACTATATTTCTATGGCATAGACTGTATAAAACAGGTCTATAGTCGGAAAAGTCAACTTTGAAAGATACAAGTTATTTTCTCTATTAAAGACATTGAGAAAGACAAAAACTAAGGAAATTTACTCAATTTTATTTTCTTTTATGTTAGTTTTGCAAAAAGACATTACAGTTTTAGTTAGTTATCGTTTTTTTGCCTTTTTTGCGTTTGACAATGTTTTTCCCCACCTAGTTTTTGTTATTTTGTTTGTTTACGTTGACGATTATAAAGTTGATCCAGACGTGACGGAGTTTGGTTTTCTGATCTGTTGTGGTACCTGTTCCACAACAGGTACCACAACAGCAATAGTGGTTTATTTCGACTAGGTTGATCTCAATATGATGAAAACTATTTTGTTCCAAGTTAGTAACACTTACAAGGAATTTGCCATGGTGCCAACATAAACATATTGAAAGGAAATAAAACAATAGCTGTAAAAAAAACAATCTTAAATGTTGCTGTAATGGTGTCGGTGCCTACAGCTCTGCACTGGTGTGAGTAACGCATATGAAACACAAATGATCCCAATATCATCCCACGGTCAAACTTGCATGAGTAGAGCAATGCAAATGTCCCCGTTCTGTGTGAACACACCTTACAGTTTTCTCAGTGGATGCATTCAAAAGCTTTAAGGGCAGATATAAGGTATAGGGTAAATCTTAATGTAGGAATAACTTAATTAGTTTTTGTGGTGTATGGAAATTATGAGTGTTTTGAAACTAAGTCTACACAGGTTAAATAAAAATAAAATATATACAGTAAATAATACTTGTTAAAAATACTAGACTTAACAGACATTACAGTTTTTTGGTTTTTGGTATGCTTATCCGTCTGCAATGTGTGTCAATAGCCAAGTTTTGTTTACACTTGTTCTGTTGTGCTACCGCCTATAGGGTATAAAAATCAATTACTGCAGATAAAGAACCTCGTTATGTAAAATCAGATGAATGTTTTACATTCTGTAATGCACCTCACACACTGTGGAGCTGTTCATCCTATAATTTTCCCTCTTTTAATACTTTTTTTTTAACTTTTAATAAGTTACACAGCTTTGCAGCTCGCCTAAATCCCAGCAGAGATATAGCACAAGACAACTTTCATTATTACAGTTTAAATTATTTAATAGATGTCATTGATTCCCTACCCTGACACACTTGATAAATATCGGCCATGAACTGCTTACCCCTCAGGAAATCAAAACATGGAATTGTAAGAGTCACATAGTGAGGTTTACGCAGTGTATTTTCTCTTGGAACATAATACCTCTTTTGACATGGTGAGGCCAAGATCTCCTTCGGGGGGGGGGGAATTAATGTGTTGGTTGTGTCCAAAAACCAATGACATAGCAGCATCCTCCCATCTGTACTGTGTGTGTGTGTGTGTGTGTGTGTGTGTGTGTGTGTGTGTCAATAGAAATCTAACTCACCCCAGCTGCAAAGCCTAAACTTCCATCCAAAATGCGTTTCTGAAAAAGGCAGATAAAGAGAGAGATTGTGCGAGTCAGTTGAATCAATATCGTCAAACCCCTCAGTCAACCTGTTATTGTTGACATAAGTGGCGGAAACGCAACAGGTCCCGAGAGTCAAAAGTCCAGAGATAACAAAACCTCAATCTACCAGTGAAACCATTCTGTCGTGAGTTGTTTCATGTGATGTACTTTGACTCTAGCGGTAATATTGTTAAATCAGTGGCTGAGAACATTTAAAACTAGAAGAGCACTCAAAGAGTTAGAGCTCCGCCAAGGCATGCTCTTTATCACAAAGTTGATTCTTTGGTGTGAATTTTTCCAACTCTGGGTGAGACAACACATCTCCAGTGTGTCACTCAGGCAATATCGGATCATTCTGATGTAGGATTTTGAAAATTAAAGGCTTAAATGTCCATGTAAAACTATATTGGAATTATTTCAGGCTGTTAAAGCCATAGTTCCATGTAAAGCTATATTTGAAATTGTATCTCTTTTTCAGGCCCTCCTTGTCGTCATGGCCACAACAATGCAGCACAAACACCCTATCTTGCAATATTGACAAAAGTAAAAGATAATTTGTGTACCCGCCCAGGGTTTCAGATTCACTCCAAAATGTAATGGGTTCTTCCTTTGGCACATGCTACACCTTTCCACCATGTTTAATGAAAATCTGGCCAGGAGTATTTTTTTTTTTTTTTTTCCTTTTTCCATAATCCGGAGGTAAAGATTCTGTTGTATCATCAATATCAAATTGGTCATTTATGTGCTGTTTTCATGTAGAAAGTTTCACTTCTGTTTTAAATGAATCCATATTTCAATCAATATTTTTCCACTTCAAGTCCATTTTCTTTGGTTTTAGACGCGTAGCTACAGTGATTGAGTGTTAACGTGGGTGGCCTGAACTCAATACTGCGCCTGAACGCATCCTGTGTGACACCGATGGAGCACTGACGCTGCTGCTCCCTGCTCAAGTGCTGCTTTCTAGGGCTGCTTGATTATGGAAAAAATGATAATCACTATTATTTTGGTCAATATTGAAATCACAATTATTTAACACAATTACTCATTAACCTTTGGTTATAATGGATAGTATGGTATAATCTTTTAGTGTTCTTAATCTCGCAGAAAGAGTCTTTGGATCAAAATTTGTTTAAATGTGAATGTAATTGGAGTGTTCTCATTTAGTGTTTTTCTAATTATAACGACTACTCAAAGAGCTTTTACATTGTACAGGAACCATTCACACACATTTGTACACTGTGACCGTACAAGGTGCAACCTGCTCATCACATAAACACTTACACAGCACCAAGGGCAACCTGGGTTCAGTGACTTGCCCAAGGACACTCCGACGTGGGACTGTAGAGCCAAGGATTGAACCACCAACCTTCCAATTGGCAGCCGACTGCTCTACCACTGAGCCACAGGCATCATCCAATACTGCATCACACGTGGATGGACACTACTAACCTGCTGTCATTACTAAATATTGTGCTAAAATATGAACAGTAAGGGGCTTATTTACTAGCCACCTAAAAAAAATCCAACACATAGACAGTACTTTAGAATAACATTACTTGACTCATGTTGAGTCATTTTACAGTTTAACAAAAACACTAAATGCTGAAGGAACATTCCTATCTTTTTTCATGTTGGCTTTGAGCGGTAGGCCTACACACCCCCACTAAGCTGGAAAAAGTTTTAAACGGTAAGTGAATACAGTGTGTCGGGAGAATACAACGTACATACGCGTGTCATTATATTATACAAAATAAGAGTGTTGTTACAAAACAGAACATGACAAAATCGTTTTTTTCTCGATTATACTATTTTGGTGATCGTTGGGAATTGAAATTCAATTAATTGCACAGCTCTACAACTAGATTTAGCAACTTTTCAGGCTACCATATCTGCCGACTTTCTGTAGAAAAGACGCCAGTAATGTCCAGCGAGCATGCAAGGTATTTCTTTCTTGTGGCAGCCAAAACAGTCTGTCTCCTCACTACGCGGGAAGGTGGGAGGGGAGACAGGGTGCGTGGCGGTGTAGGTACGAGAGACAGGGGGAAGCAACGGGAGAGAGACTTGGCTAAGCTGGCCTGGCCGTGGTAAATATATACTATATTATACTATATTAGCTTTAGCCAGGAAGCAGCTTTCTGCGGTGAAAAATGGCCGTGATAACATTGCAATAATTAGGTAATTTCTTTTAGCAGAGAACAGAGATGCTGTATTGTCAGTTTTATAGCTTATGTCTTATTTTGTTTACAAGTCACAGATACAGAGTCTGGATATTATCTGGGGTGCTTATTATTATCATCATCATCATCATCATCATCATTTATTATACATACTTTATTTAGGCTGTTGCAGCTAGCTCAGGGAGAGCCTATATAAACACTAGGTGGTACACACTGAGACATAAACAATGGGTAAAAAAATCACCAAACCGTGATGTCTGAACCTTGACTTCTGTGTACTGTTCCGTGGATATAACATGGAGAACATCCACACATTTAAAGAAATAGGTTTTTAAGTTTGGGGAAACAGGCGTATATTTGCTTTCATGCCAAGAGCGAGATGAAAAGATCAATATCACTTTCATGTCTGTCTGTTAAATTTGATGTTTTAGTCAGGAGGGAGTTGGATTAAATTAGCATGAAGATTGGAAGCGGGGGGGATGGGGGGACAGCTAGCCTGGCTCTGTCCGGGGGGTAACAAAATCCACCTACCAGCCCCTCTAGAGCTCCCTACTCAACATGTTAGATCTCATTTCTTTTACAAAATTAGATACAATGTGTTAGCTAGGTGGGGGAGTGCCATCTTCTCATCTTACTCTTGCCAAGTCAATGGATAAGTACATATACCAACAATGTATAAAATTGTGTGTGTATGGGGGTTCATCCAGGACAATACCTGCCGGCTGGAGAAGACAAACACCAGGGCTGCTCCGGCAGCAGTCAGACCCCAGGTGAACAGAGTCCCCAGCAGGGCCTGGGTCACAGGGCTGTAGCCTTCCAGCATGGTGCCAGATCTGGGGACACGGACACACGGACACACACACAAAATATGGGAAGATGTGGCAGATAATATCTCACTCTTATCTTTCCAGTGACAACTTTGAGAACTGGAGTTTGAAACTCTTTCAGTAACTACCCTGCCTTTAAATACTAGGAGCCGGTATTTATGATAAATGTGGCATGTCAAATAGGGATGGAACGATTACCGTTAAACCACGATAAAAATGTTAACAATTACCGTTTTCATTTGAAAAGTCATTATTATCACGGTGGATTACTACGGTGTGGAAACCGTGTGTTTAATCTTCAAGTTGAAATGACAGCACTCACTTATCAGCCCTCTAAGAGGACCAAGGCTGAAGCATGGGCATATTTTGGTTATTATAAGAATGCCGAAGGACAGTTGATTGAAGAAAGTTATCTTGTCTGAAGAACGCAGGTAGCTGCAGTAAGAACTAAGCCTTTGTACATGGGGCACATGCTCAACCAGGTGAGCTACCAGAGCTTATTTTGTAGCCTTTATTTGAGAGGACGGATGAAAACAAGAAAGAGGGGAGAGAGAGCGCGAGAGAGGCGGTGATTCCTAAGTTCAGACAAGAATGACAAGAGAACAAACAACAGATCCTACAACAGGGCTAAATGCGCTTAGGCTGACTCATCTTAAATGTGTGCCTTTACGCCCTCACATTACTAGTCTGACAAACACCTGCTCTGTTTGTGTCAGCACACAACTAAATAAATAAACAGAGAGTAAAAATCCTGTTTGCTCAGGACTTGAATATCCTGGAATATGAATATTAAATCGGTGTAGCCAAACCTGTTGTCCCATCAATTTCCAAATAGAAGATGATACATTACAGCCTGCATTATGTTGATGATTGATGTTTCTCAAACGACACATGCAATGTACACTAGGTGCTGTGAATACTATGGATGTGACTTAGTCATTTATACTAACACCCTTTTATTTTATTCCAATGATTTAAGTGAGAGTTCTACATTCATGTTAGTGAACTTAAGCTCTACAATGTGTTTATTTGGAGATACAGATGAGTTTGCATTAAGGTCAGTGTTATAGTGCAATAGTGTAACAGTGGCACAAGAAGATAAGCGTCATAAAGTCATGTCATGTCACCAATATAAAGTTTGCTAACATTAGCCACGACGAGCTTGTCTTATTTCTGCTTTCCAAAGTTACAACTTTAAAGTAAATAAACTTGCAACTTCTCACATTCGTATGCAATAAATAAACATGTGTGTATTTAGTAATGTAAGCTGCAGGAACTGCTTTCATGTATTCATCGAATTTGTATGAGCACATAAAAAAACATGCAATTGGAATATTAACCACACTGTAGCAGGGAAAGCAACTTTAATGTAATGACGGCTGACAACTCAATATGGTAAATATGACTTAATATACATATTAATTTCATAAAAGCGCAATACATTTTTAATGACAAGTTAACACTGCCCTGAGTGGTATAACTGGTCTTCGTGTAGCTAGGTAACGTGTCTAACCTGTAAATGAGAGCCATTTTTTGCTCGCCTTATATTATGAAAAAAACAAATGCTGTTATATTTTACATACACTCTATTTGTGGTATTATGAAACAACATGCATTCATTCGGCAAGCTTTAGTTTTACCCTTAGTTTATGTTATCAGTAATTTGTTGCATTAGTATCAGGTTTACTCACTTATTTCCAGCGGCACCACGACTCTTCTGTATTTACTTCCTACTTCCCGGTACACGTGTCTATGACAGTTTAAGACCCGCCTCTGCTCGCAGCCTATTGGTCAATCACTTTGACAGCAAATATAGCAGTGGGGGCGACTTTTTTTTTAAGAAAAATAAAGTGCAACAACATGTCCCTGTCTTATCAGGGATTCAATAAAAAATATTTCAGTTAGTTATTTTGGTTAGAAAGAACCTGTGAGGATCTAATGACAATACACAGGAGAAAAAGATGAGCAAAGGGTTAAGCAGTTTCACATATGCATGCACCACTCTGTCACAGGTCTGTGACAACTACAAGGTGCATGTGTATGTAAGGTGGTGACAGTGGAGGAATATAACTAGGTACTGTCCTTAATTACAAATTTGAGATACGTGTACTTTAGAGTTTCCATTTGATGCCACAACAATTCAGGGAGATTTATTGTGCTTTTTAATCCATTACATTTATTCGACAGCTTCACAAATTAAGATTCTTCATTTAAAACTAAGTTTTAAACAACTTTTTTTTTAAATATGTTGCATTCTTATAGATTAAACTACGCCAGAGTTGTCCTACTGTATACATGCTAAAAGATAGATTTAGGTCCACCTCGACCAACCACAATTTTAATATGCTACTGACACATTAATACAGCAGTAATACAGTTTTTACAATCACATAGGCACTAATTTAATTAATTTTTCAAAACTCTAGAAACAAAACTCAGAGATCCCTACCCTAAGATCATTTGTTCATTTAACAAAAATCACCTGCTCAATATGACAAAACTTAACATCAAAGTACTACTACTTCAAAAAGCAATTCAAACATTACATTTCAAATAATTGTCTATTCATTTTATTACAGTGATACAACTATCAATTGATACAACTGCTCAAAATGAGAAGTACCTGTTGCATTACTCTTAATGCATAGTTATATGAAGACAAAAACAATATTCCATGTTTAGATCATGAAAGTTTCAAGATACCGAGAATCATTGTCACCAATTAGCGTGGTGCATGAACCAATTAGACTGATTATAGATTGTGTATGGATGTAATATTTCATCATCATTCTTTACTGTAATGTCCTACTGTTTATCAGACACTGTTTCTATGCTCCCGTGTACCACCTTTACTGTAAGACTTTTTACAGAATTGACAGTACTGCACTGTATGCATGCAGGCCCTCGGAACTGCCCATCCAATTCCGCCAACTCGTTGCTGAAGATTGAAACATATACTTTATATATAAACCTACATATGGACATATATAGGTTTTTCCAAGATGTTTGGCTCATTGCAGTGTAGATGAGAACCTGTGGCCAAATCCACATAACAGAGTTGATGAAGATGTAGAAGTACAGTGATCACTTCTTTGTTTTGCTTTTACAGTACAAGCAAGTTTAGGAACACTGCATTTGATGTTTTACAGTACTACAGTAATTATTTAGCTTTGATTCCAAAAAAACAATGTTGTGATTGTACTGTATTGTTTTTCATCAATACATTTCAGATTTTGTTCAATGATTCCACTGTGTCTGTAGTATTCTCTGTACTACTGCAGTGCTCTTACAGGGATGTATTTTCATCTAGTACCATAATGAAATATGTATCACCTATTTTGTACTACAATATTTAATGATTGTATGAACAATGACACAGTGAAACTATGGGTAGCTTGTGTGTGGGTGATCTAAAGTAATGTTTCAATGGTATTTCACAATATATAAAGTTTTTTAAAAACAATGATTGTGCATTGTGCTTGTGATGACCGTTCTTAGTTTTGTGTCTAGAGATTTGAAAATGACATCAAGGTTCTAAAATTAGTTGCAAAGTGATTTACAGTAATTACAAATATGGATGGTATAACACTCACAGCGGCATTCTTTCGGCATTGAATACTTTATACTTTTAAGAACGTCATCATTGTCAACAATACTTACTACTTTGCTCAAGTAACATTTTCCATAATGGACTTGTAGTGTACAGTGTGGCAGTACAAGCTTCACTTAAATACTTCTCTACTGCAGAGGTGTGTGTGTGTGTGTGTGTGTGTGTGTGTGTGTGTGTGTGTGTGTGTGTGTGTGTGTGTGTGTGTGTGTGTATGCGTGTGTGTTTTTGTGTGTATGTGTGTGTATGTGTATGCCTGTGTGTGTGTGTGTATGTGTATGCCTGTGTGTGTCTGTGCGTGTGTGTGTGTGTGTGTGTGTGTGTGTGTGTGTGTGCGTGTGTGTTTTTGTGTGTGTGTGTACGTATGTGTGTGTGTGTTTTTGTTTTTAGGTGTGTGTGTGTGTGTGTTCCTTCGTGTGGACTTTTTACTGGCTTCTGACGAGGACCAGATTCTGCGATGTTCCTCTTCCAGGTTTGCGGCTCTCATTCACCTCTCAGTGGTAATTCCTAAGCACGTTGACCTTTGACCCGCGGTTAGTTCAGCAGTAAGTGATTCCACTCTTCCACTAAGCACTCAATTTCCTGTTCTCCAATACTTTCTACTCAATGTTTCAACATAAGCCACAACTTAAACGTGGCCTGTAAAGCGCTGCTGCAGTAACTTTGTAACATTACGTTAACATTTTTGTATTTTTGTACAACAGTCAGATAGGATAGTTTCTTTTAATGTATTTCTGTTATGACTCAAGTTGACCAATATTGTTTTTGAAAAGGCTTTTGTAAAGAAAATTAAATTAAGCCATCAAATTCCTCCATGACTCTGAATGCAACATATCTTACATATCCATATCCAGTTAGTCTTTCTGTCTTTTCTTCGATGGACTTCTGTCCTGACAGGATTGAGGAGACCTGACTGATACTGACACCTCTGGTGTGTGTTTTTTTTAAATATCCTACACTGCATATTTTCAGGCAGTTTTGCATCAATATAATAGGAATACTCCACCAAAGAAAATATCAACAACAGAATAGCCTTTTTTAATTTACAGTGTTAAAAAGTTATTGAGTAATTCATTTTAATCAGGTGTCTTGCTTTCAAATAATTGCTAAAATCACTACCCATTAGGGAACATGTAAATACGTCCACCTGGATACCATAAATCAATCCACTAATGTGCTTAGATTATGTTATGACATTCCTATTCATTGTATTAATGAAACACAGATGTTAAAGTGCAGTTGGGACCAACAATCCCATACAATGTTTACATTTCTGTGTTGCAATTGCAGGAAGCCTGATTCGTATCACTCATGAGTGACACAAAAACAATAAGATGAAAAATAAGCTGATACCAAGAAACAATAAACAAGATGTAGAGTTTCCAGATATACTTCTGTGGCTTTCTCTCACTTCAGAGCGTGCTGAAAGCATTTGGTGGAGCGTGCTATTCCATAATATCTTTTACTTAAAAAGACTTCTGGTGAAATGATTCTGGCAAATCTGCAGTACCACAGTCTGATTTCCATTTTACTGGCAATATGTTGCAAGCTACAGGGGCTTTAAAAAATATATTACACACACAGGAAATGCACATTATAGAGAATTACCTGCAAAACTAGTGACATTCCAATTGATGTCAATTACAAAGGGTTAGCACTCTAACACTTAAAACATGGTAAACTTTGTGTCGTCACTGTGAGCACGTTAGCATGCTTACGTTAACATATAGCTCAAAAGCACCAGTGTAGTGTGGCGGGTTAGCTCAATTGGTAATTAAAAGCCTAAAAATGCCCCAAAATAAAAAAAATCACCAGATAGATATATAGATAGATATATACAGATAGACACCGTCACAGAGCTACTAGCACGGCTGTGAAAAGTAGTCCTGCGTGATTAATCATTGTAAAATCGCAATCTCAATTCACCCTGTTGACAATTCAATGTTTAAATAACTTTGATTTTTTTTTTTTTAATGACTTTGAATCTCATTTAATTTTACGGGCCGACTGCATCACACACACTACTACTTTCTTCTGTGAGTGTTAAACATAAACTGTATAAAATAGGTGTTAAAGGTTTTACAGGTTTGTGGTGACGTGCAATGTGCTATAAATGCCAAACAAAATTATGTTTGGTACTCCAAATTTGTTTTGTTTTGTCATGGTTCATGTGTGCAATAAACATTACACTTGCAGAGAATTGTTATATCAACTATAAGCTAAAAAAAAATTGTGATTCATAAAGCATGGTTTACATTTGGAGTTTCATCTCATGCTCATTGGATCTCTACAACACCAAATTTGCATCTATTTAATAGTATGAATGTCTGACAGTGAAAGTAAAAATCTTGTGAGATGGTGAAGAGAAAGGACAGTCAATTGAGACAAAAGGAGACCACAGAACAGAGTACTTCTTAAAAGCTTCTTTTCTGATAAACAGTGAAGTAGCCTTGGCAGTGTGATAGACGTCATCCGTTAGTTTCCACATGGCTCGTCCTTTAGACAGCTCTGTTCTCGTGGACGTGGATGCCATGCAGCGTGTCTGTCTGAACACCACAGTGAAATACAGCCCGTGAAACACGGAGCTGTCAAAGTCTCAAATTTAGCACTGCGAAACAGTGTTTGCAGTGAGGTTTTTACGTGAGGCCGGGGTTGGGGTGAGCTTCTCTTTATGAAGTGCTATAGTCTCCAGGGGGACGTTAAGCCACAACCTAATCAGAAGTTGGGACTACAAAGGCATTTTTTCCAGTTAATTGGAACCAGTTAAAAGCCAGAGTGAAGGTTTGTCTTGAGATTCTATGTCTTGAGAAAAGCTGGGACAACTGATGAATGAAGCCTCTGAAATGAGATAAAAATCACAGGATAGACGTTGAAGGGAGGGATGGCAGGAATTGACTAGGTTATTTTATTTTGTGCAAAAAATATACAACTCATCTAAAAACACAAAAACAATTTCACTCATAAAGGAAGAAAAAATATTTAAGATTACCAACAACAGTTGACTTGCAATATTTTACAATATTTTTTTACATTTGGAATATATTAAAGAAACATTAGATTACTGAATACGTTCTATAATGTACCTTTAAATTAAGAATACTACTTTTTTCTTAACTCACCACACTCATTATGTAACCTTCTGATTTGTTGAGTGAAGCTCCGCATGCTCTACCTTCCTGTCTGGTCTGGAGCTTTGTGGTAGGAATAGAATTATTAGTATCTGAATAAAGTATTTTGTGCTTTTCACTGCGACCTGCGGCTCTTTACTGCATGTCAATACCATTCTCTCTCCTCTTTCAAGTCTAAGCTGTCCTATACAAATAAAGGCCTAAAATGCCCAAAAAATAATCTTAAAAAATACAAAAAGATGATACAGCCTTCCGTGACCCACCTCCCCATGCAGTTGCTAGTAGCCAAGGATTAAAAACACATGATGGACTCTCCACCGCAGCTCTGTCGAGGAAGGTCTGGCAATGTGAGACTATGTCCCATATAATTATTCAATTTTCTTATTTAAGCAAAGTAAGTAACAAACAAATAGAGAGAACATGAAAAAGGGGTGGGGTGGGATTGACTTGTTTTAATTGAGCTTTTGTTGCAGCGTTGTTGGTGGGTGTCGGAACACACAGGAGGTTTTCTGGGGAAGTTCCCGGGTATTCTAGCTATGCGTGTCAGAGCAGCAACAGGATGGAAGTCATCGCTCATCCAGGGTCTTTTATTTTAGCCCCCCACCACCTCCCCTTTCTAATTTACCCATCTCTCTCTGTCTCCTCTTTTCTTTTTTCCACCATTCCTTTTCAACTTTCATCTGACTTTCACCTTTCCTCTTTCAACACCTCCTATTGTGGAGGTGAAAAATTTAAAAAAATGAGGAGGAGGATGGGGTCGGAAGAAGATAGAAGGAATCAAAAGGAGCCAAAACAGCATCTCATGTCAAACGTCATAAAAACAAAACAAAAATCCCTGAAAAACACCCAGCCGACTTCTCCTTCCTGTTGGCAGATTAGCTCAGTCCGGGTTGCAGTGTTGGGTGGCCCCGAGCAAAGAGATAGTGGCATTAGGTCTAGCTGCATGACCCCCACTGAACTGTGAAGGAGTGGGAGTGGAGTGAGACAAAATGGATGATGGCATGGTGGGGTGGGGGAGGTGGGTGGGTGGGGGGGGGGGAATAAACAGAAGCAGAGGGGAAAGAAAAGAGAGAGCGGAGGAAAAAAAGTTATGAAAACAAAAGTATTGTAGCAGATGGGGCCAGGGTTTACCTTGGAAACAGCATTACGGGCAGAGGGAGTGGTGGTGGTGGTGGGGGGCTTGGGGGTCGCGGGGGAAAGAGCACTGAGAAGGGGCGTGAGCCAAGCTGGAGTTTATCACAATCCCTGGAGAGTGATGAACAAGTGGGGTTTACACACACACACACACACACACACACACACACACACACATACAGCAGCAGACACACTCCTGGCTTGCACACTGTGGGAGGAAGAGATATAAAGGGCTCCCGGGGAGAAAGGGTGGTCAGGCGAGCGTCCGAGTGGCTGCCCTGCTCATATCCACAACACTTGTGCGGCAACGAGTGTGTTTACGCGCACATGTGTGTGTGTGTGTGTCTGTGTGCATGGGTATCAGAGACAAGCGTGCTGGCGAAACTCCACCGCAAAGGAATGAACTTTGACAGTTGTTTTTTTTAAAGATAAAAGGAAAGCAACGGGGGGAGAAGTGAAGGGTTGCTGAAGCCTGGCTGCTCTTGAACCTGAAAACGGATTTGATCTTCACGTTTTTTTCAGGTTATTTACTCCTCTCTGTGTGAGTACTTTTCACCTTCACCGCGAAGAGTCAAGAGGTGACTGCAGAGGAATTTAAAAGAAGAAGAGTTGTTGTCTCCTATAAGTTGCCACTGTTTGGACTGTAATCTGTGGTTTTGTTCTTTTTTTGAAGTGTTTGATGCACTGGGGCAGAATGGATGCCTCATTTTTAACAGATGGCGCCTACAATCAGACCTACTTGGATGAGCGTCATTTCTTCGAGGGCAAGATGGATGGCTTTGGCATCGCCATGGCTGTACTCTACTTGGTGGTTTGCATCCTGGGCCTCGCTGGGAACTCCCTCGTCATCGTCGCCATTTTGAAGTTGGACAAAATGTCGTCTTCCACAACGGTGTACATTTTCAACCTGGCGTTGGCCGACGGACTCTTCATGGTCGGCCTTCCCTTTATCGCGAGCCAGAACTTCCAGAACTATTGGGTGTTTGATGACGCGGCGTAAATTGGTCATGGTGCTGACGGCATCAACCAGTACACCAGTGTCTTCTGTCTGACGGCGATGAGTCTCGACCGCTACATGGCTCTGGCCAACCCGCTGCGGTTCGCCCGCTGGAGAACGCGCGCAGTGCCAAGATCGTTTCGGCTTTTATGTGGCTGTTCTCACTGCTCACCATCCTCCCGATGGCGCTCCACTTCTCGGCTGACGGAGGGCTGTGCATGCCGTACC